>PYXC01001172.1:1462500-1507500 GCA_015244755.2 Tenualosa ilisha | reverse complement strand
ACAGCCTGCAGAGCCTCTGGGTCAACCCCCCCCAACGCATGACCTTGTCCTGGGGTGAGCTCTCGCTAGTGGCTGCCTTTGAAAACCATAAAGAAAGAGGGTAGATTTACACTCTATGGCACGGACTGCAATGAGCCTCATGTGATATTGAGGCAAAGATCTGAGAAAATGAGACTATTTTGACCACACCGCAATTGAACCACACCACATAAACCACAACCATACAAAAAGAAGCATGTGAACATTCGCGTTTTGACTGCGCAACACACCGCATGGTTAACTCAACTAGTGTCTCACAACATTAATCCCCACAAGGTCATTGACCAAAAAGAGCTCGAAATACACCATCAACCACATAACCATACAAAAATAACCATACCATTAGTAACCCTAACAAATGGCCTGTGAGATAGCAACCCATTTAGAGTTTCATTAGGGAGGATATTCAGGAGAGACAGCTTAAAGTACCCCAATAATAGCAAATGCAATGAAGTGTCACACTTTATCATCCACGGAGGCGCCATAATAATATCAAATGACCACAACTCCCAGAGAGCAGCAGCACAGAGTGCCAGTGCATTACGGGCTGGGCGTGACAATCTGCCGCTGGGCTGCTGCATGTGACAGAGTCTCTTGCTTCTTCATAAGACCCATCTGCCCCAAGCTTGCTTCAGGAAAACACAGAGCAGTTAGTATAACAACACTGTGGCCATAGTGAGCAGGCAGTGGCAACATACAGAAATAACCACAAGACAGCCTATAGCTAATGCTGTCATTCCCTCACCCCGACCCCCACCCCCCCTCTACACACACACACACACACACACACACACACACGTGTTCATAATCTGGACATAGATGTCTTAGCCATGGGCATTACAGTTGATTCAAATGCATGTATGTCATAGAATGTGTGATAATGGTGTGCTAAGATGTTTGCTGCAATGACCACAGTTAGTACTATAATGCAGAAAATCCCCTTAATCAATTGTCAATGCTCTGTACTAGGGGTTGTACCTAAATCCATATAAACTGGCAAAAATGGTAACGTTCCTGCAACAGGACTAATAGCCCAACAAGCTCCATAGTGTAACACACTGCATTCATGGTGCAGTGGTCTAAGGCGTCATACCATAAACTCGGGATTGAGTCTGATCCAAGATCAGTTTTCGATCCTTTGCCATCTCTCTCTCTCTCTCTCACTGATTAAAGGCAAAACAATTCCAAAAATATACTAAATGCAACACCACGCGTCCTGTGTTCACACTGGCATTGACAAAGACATAACTGACTGTTGTAAGTTTGCTATCATATCAAACCCTGACTTTAACATTATGTCTGGCTGCTACTACCCTGTCCAGCCAGAAGTTTAGACAACCACCTATGGCTTGACTATCATATAATGTTGTGGGACAATATTTTGGAATTATTATGATGCTTGGCCAAAACAATAGACAAACAGCAATCTATCACTTATGATAACTACTGACTTTCCTGCATGACCCCTGACAGCTGGGTTGGCCCCTTAAGCCGTGGATCTGCCAAACGTTTCTTCCTTGAATAACTACCACAAAGGAGTTTTTCCTTGCCCCTGTTTTTCCTTTGGCGCTCCTTGTTAATGTCTGTAAAGCGACTCGAATTGAATAAAATTACTTTAAAGCCACTATTTGAAGCTATTTAATGTCAAAGAGCTGTAGTTTTGTTTTAGTCATTTTGTATTTTCAACAATCCCTCCACTCCAAGATTCTGGTTAAGCCCCATGGTACTCATGGCCATTCCTCCCTGTGTCCTTCAATCATCACTAAAAAACTGTAAAATTTGGCAGGCCCTTGAAAAGCAGATGAAACAAATGAAAATAAAAAATAACAACCAGAACAAGCACAGCGAGAGCAATCTGCATTCAAAACGACACACTGGGAAATGGGCCCCATATGAGACAGCAGACAGGAGAAGCTGCCGCAGCAGACTGAAGGTGGATGGCAAGTGAACCACCAAAGCGCTACACCGTACACCCCGACATCAGCAACTAATGCGCTTTTCATTTTGCTTAATGCATGCTTTCAGCAAGCCATGCTACTCTGGCACCCCCAGCAATGTGGGTCAGTTGGGATTTGAGGCCAGCAGCAGGTCTTTGGAAGAGCAGGGTTCAGTAAGGGCAGAGGGAGAGAAGTCACCGGCACCAGAGATGGGGAAAGGTCCTTTATAACTCAGTTAGGGGTCAATCAGTGGACTCATACCACCCCAATCTGCTGAGGTGTCTCAAATGTCATCTTTCAGGATTCAACATTTATTTACAAATAATATAAAACATGTGTAAAATATGGAGTTATGAATAGGAAAGAGAGACCACCGACAGTCAGTCTACTACAGACTGGGAATGATCCTCGTCTGCAAACAAAATCTGAAAAGTTACCAAAACAAACAGAACCACTCACACACTTCTACACACACACAAACTCGTTTACAAGACCTCGATCTTCAGCTGTCAGATCTGATTAGCTGCCGAGCGGGCAGAGCTGCCATGGCGATTGGCGCCAAGGAGATTGATTAACGACCCTGCGGATGGCGAGGCTATGGCTCATCTCCCGTTCTAACGTTTTTGTTTTTTTTTTTTCTTTTGGGAGGATGAGAAGGAGGACATTCAGGAACACTGACGTCAGCTGAAAGGACCCAGAGACAAGACTAGCAGCAGTGCGTTTTCACCCGCCTGTCATAAAGTATCACCAACAGCTTACCGAGGACCTCCCTCTGGCGACTCCTGCTCAGGTACAGAGTGGCTTTAATGATTTATTCAGTACGCATGGAAAAACAAACACAACAAACACAGACATAAAAGCACTGGCTGCTAATAACATTTGAGAAAAGGAAAGACTGTCAGGATCTATTAGGTGAATGCTCCTAAACAAATTCTCAAGCAGACACACTTGACCTTGAGGAAATGTTCCTAATGATTTGTTCACTGGGTCATTAGAGAACAAGTTAGGACAGTACTGACCAACCTAGTGGCACAAATAAAGGCTAAACAGGCACTTGTCATTTGATGAGCAAACCTCAACAACTCGGCAGAATCAGTCTGCTATGGACCTCGGAGGGCATACGCACTTTTAAGAAAGCGAGCAGGAACTGTATGCAAACCAGGTAGAACAGCTTCAGCTACCATGGATCAAACACAATTAAAACCTTATCATAACACTGTGGAAACCACCGTTAAAACACAGATTCTTGACAGAACATTTTATGTACTTGAGATTAAAAAAACATTTAGATGTCCTCAAAGAAGACGTAACACAGAAACAGATGAAAGGTCTTATATGCCGCCTCAAAAGGGAGAGAGGGGAATTAAAAGCCCAAACATTTCAAACCCTGATATGCTTCTCTCACTGGAGAGTGCTGCAGGATTCCCTCTCTGCTCCCTTGGGTGTCATTACTGGGCCCCCCATAGTCAGAGCACACTCAGCTATCAGTACCTGGGACAGCGCTGGCTAACATTGCATTAGCAATGACGCAGCAGGACTCATAGAGAGAGAGCGATCAGACCCTGGACATCAAAGTGACTTTCCCCCATTTAAACCCACTTTAGTAAACACACATTCACACTCACATCCAGAGTGCCGCACCATCAGCTCTTGTTGGGCAGGCTAGCTGGGTGAGAGAGTGAGTGTGTGAGTGAGTGAGTGAGTGAGTGAGTGAGTGAGGACAGTGGTGGTGCCAGGATGAAAGTGGTCTGGCATGGTGACAGTGAGGTGAAATGACCTGGCATGACTCACAGAGTGATACAGGCTGGGAAAGGATGATTAGGCTCTGGGGTGACTCATGAAAGTACAAGGGGATGAGTGAGACACATACACACACAAACACACTGGGGTTGAAAAACAAAGTTGAAGTCATTCAAACACAAACAAAAATGTATGTCAACTGAGGTGGGCACATTTTAAAACTTTAACGAACAAATACGGAGAAGAGGCTTGTTTTCCTTCACAGCACACACACACACACACATACACACACGCATACACACACACATTGAATGTTGTATATTTGAAGTGATTTGGACACATGAGAGAAGGAGCAAATGTGAATGAGTGACAACAGATGAAGAGTGCACAGGCCTTTATTAAATTAATAAGAATAATTTTTAATACGAACACGTAGAAGGCTTGAAGACACTGATTTCAATGCATTAGGAATTGCTCACTTGTTCTTGAGAGGTAATTATGCCAATTACTTGCAGTTTGTCTCTTAGTAAACACAATTTAATTATATTCGGTCAGCACTAAAAGTACTATGTCAATGCATCAAATGGACTTAAGCACACATAAAAGTTTAACACGCAATCCAGTACCTTTGCCTTTTCTTTTCTTTTTGCTGCCGACGACTTTGTTCTGTTTCTTCCGCTGAAGTGGAAGAACGATAGGGAACCACTTGTCAGGAATGTCTTTAGGAACGGTCATGTTGATCGACTGTGAAGTGGTTCTTCTAAAAGTTCCCGTTACATTTCGTTTGTTTTGACAGATCCAGCTCCGTCAAAACGGCAGCGACAGATGTGCGGATCTAGCTTTCCACGCCAAATCACGGCACCACAGCTGCAGAACGCGTCTGCCGGGCACACGGAAATTAATTCGATTTCATCTCTTTGCCGCTCTCCTGCCGGGTAGTTTTGCCGCAGACCATTAAGGTCATTAGGTCTGAGGTAGTCCTGAAGAGGTTCTCATCACTAGATGTCTACATTGCGCTGACTAAATTAGTTACGAACGCGTTTGATCCAGATCGGGTTACTTGGCAGCAAACCCGACAAAAAAACAGCATACTAGCGCACTGTATTTAAGTTGTGAAAAGCGGGTCAAGAAATTGTCTTCCCGCTCGATAACGTTATCATAAATTTCAATAAGTTTCTGCTCTGACCTTTATCTATCAAATTAGTGAGAACTATCTAATACTGGCCCATTAGACTGTAACTGAACACCTTGCGGCATCATTCAAGAGTCTCCTCAGGATATTCTAAGCTGACCGCCTACTACCCATATCAAATAACACTCTAGCTCACTTCGCATCAAACAGAGCACGACCACTAGAACTTTGATGCTGTTTTTATGTGACATAATCAGAAAGGCCCACTACTGGTTGATCAGCCAGCCAATGAGAATAAAGCCCCGACGTTGCTAGGGCAACTGCCTCTGCGGGAGTGTGGGGGAGAAAAAAAAAAAAGGAAAGCAACTAGAGGAAAGCAACTGTCAGCCATCTTGGCTCAAGGAGGAGGAGGTTAGTAAACCGCTAATGTTGTGGTCTCTGACTCACAATGGCACCTGGTCTGAGTCAGTTGCACAGGCTACAGCAGGTCAGTCATGCTTTAAAAACAGGAGGGAGGAGCACTGCAGAAGGCGACTGGGTCAGGCAGGTGTCTGTGCACGTGCAGGAAAATTGTGTTTGCATGGGTCTGGTGCGGCTGGGAGACACATCCAGAGAGCTAAGCAGGCTCTTTGGTCTGGTGCACGCACACTCACGTGCAGCAATAGATGCTATTGATAACACCCACTGCAGTCAGTGTGGGAAACACATCACATCATACTGACATACCAACACACACACACAAACACACAGACACACACACATACACACACACAACACACACAGAAAGTAAAGTCATTTTGTTTAAAGTATGTTTAAAGTTTAAATCCAGCCCAATGTTGCATACTACTCTGACTGGCAGCTTAGGTTTGACCTTGAGTGACTGTGGTCCTCGACAGGAAGGAATAGGCTACAACTCTGCATGCACGTTTATGCAAAGGTCTCCATCAACTGTGGTCAGTGAATGTGTGTCACAGTCTGTTCATCTGGTGTCCCTCTTAAAAACATTGAGCAGCCAGTGGAACATCCGAGGCATGATATGATCAGACCAATCACACAAATCAGAGCAAAAACACAAACCAGACTGCCTCCTACACAATCAGCAACCAAGCTGCCAGCCCTTCAAAAGAGGCCTGCTTCAGTCTGGCAAGGTCAGTCACACAGATGCATGTATGCTTATATGCGCACACACACATAGACACAGAAATGTATATAACACTCCACAATTGTGACTGGAATGTAACAGCAAACTGAATCGGGCTGCTTCATTATGCCAAAAATCACAATCACATCATTGTTATGGTCAGTATTCAGATCACTAAAATAAGTCTTAACAACAAGAATTAATTAAAATAACACTTAAACTGGAAAAAAAAACAGTGAACCATCTAACCCTTAGCACAACCGTCCAACCATGTAGACCAGCTGCTTAGACATATCACCATAATTGAATTACACTCATTGAGTGTTCTATGAGAACACAGAAACTGTACTGACTACCAGCTTAATGGCTCCATTGTCTCCTCCAATCTAAGATCAATTACTTGCTGCACTCCACAATTGAAGCAGTAAACAAACAAACAAATATATACTGAATATTGGCAACAGAAAAACCCTGTTGGTGCCAAGTTGTACAAGTTGCACCTGTGGAACACGGCTTAGTTGGCCATCTGCTATTGCAGCCTAGCATGTCACGTCAATGCAATCTTTGTTTCACCAAAGGGAAAGTCCGAGGCGAACTGTGCTACACATATTCTGGCTTTATGCCCTGGTTCCAACAGCATGTCATGACTTTAATACAAGCTTTAACACTGATGACCAGTGACGTGGGTCTACAGTCAGCCTGAGTCTACATCAGCAGTGATCTAATGGCAGCCTTTCAGGCCTTGTTTACACATATCTAGATATTTTTATAAACTGCATATTTTTTTTATCCGTTTGGGCCTTTCATATACATGTAAATGGTGTATTAGCCACCTCAAATGGATATTTCTTAAAACACCTTCCAAAGTGGAGCTATTTGAAAACGTTGGATTCAGTGAATTCTGCTGGATACATGTAAAGGCGACTAAAAAAAAGAAACGGCAGAAAAAATATCCGCTTATAAAAAATATTTAAATACGTGTAAACAAACCCTTAGTCCTCTCTCTTTGTCGGTGTGGAGGAAGGCTGACTGTCAGACATGCCACAGCAGTTTCTCCCTTTCTCTTTATACAACAGGAACTTGTTAAAGCTAGACTGAACGTTAATTCAGAGAACGTCACCTTAACATGATGGCATGGTATCATTAGAATAGGTGCAAATGTGCTGGTGTTACCGTAATTAATCGCTGCATACCCCAAATTAATTAGTGAGCTGACTGAAATGAAAGTTGTGGCAGCACGGTCACATTTTTATTGTTTTGCTATGATCCTACACTATTTTATTGTTTTGCTATTATCCTATACTAATATCACTGTATATATAAGTGTGTGGGGGGGGGCAACGCTGTGGCAATATCTAGCTCCACAGATACAGCTCCACTCAGGATGCAGCACCTAATATCCAAAATGTTATGCAAGGGGATCCACCTCTGGAAATCTTTATGATTTTTTTTTTCATAGTTTGAGCTAGACACAGCACATTCCCTTAAGATGAATGCTGATTGTTATTTGCTTGATGTAACTGGCCTACATGGGGCCCTCCTCACACACACACACACACACACACACACACACACAGGAACATTGGGCAGACAGGCAGCTGCAGGGGACAAATACTTTCAGCTCAGAGACCTGTGGGTGCAGTAAAAGCAGCAGTGAACAAACAAACCATTTCACAGAGGGCGTGCACGCACACACACACACACACACACACACACACACACACACACACTCAAGCAAACCTATATTTAGTTACAGAAAGGACACCGGTTATTGCCCTACTAATGGCTTGAATGGAAGAGAGAACATTAACAGTGCTCCTGTATATCAGTGGAGGATAAACATCCAGCAGCGCTAAATGCTGCTCCTACTTTAAACCTTAGCCTGCCACATGTACAGCCTTTTATACAACAAACTGTTGGTTCAATTTAGGACAGTTACTTAACATTATTTAGGCCATGTACTGATGAATGCTTGTTGAAATATTAATCTAAGCTTTTAGAGCATCAGAATGATTAAACAAATACTAGCCGATTTGTTTGTGCAAAGGTCTGGCAGGTTTTCCAGTAGAGTTCACAAAAACAAATTGACATGAGGTCTGTGCATCCTGAAGCACTTGCCAACAACACTCATCACTGGAGTGTGGATGCTATGAATTAGAAACCACACCAGCAATGGCCTACTACAGTGCTGATACCATGTTACAACCACAAACAATCCATAGTCCTGTTGCACAGGGTCACCGAGTGCTGTCTATGGGAAAAAGAACCAGACATTTTGCTACATCAGAGCCCAAATAGCGAATTGGCAGCGAACACTAACCAAATGGGGCACAGAAACTCACTTTCAATTTTAATTTTTCTATGCTACATTCAGTTAACTTTAGCTGCCGGTTCGCTATTCTATCTATGTTGTATCAAATTTTCTTATTCTTTTCCCCGTTGACAACACTCAGTGACCCCGAACATTGTTGGGAGTGAATGGCTTGTGTGAGCCAGTCTGGATACTCAGGTGTCAGGTGTCAAGTGTCAGGTCTTGGCAGGATTTGAACCAAGTCAGGAGAAGGAGGAGAGAGAAGTTATTACTGCAGCGCAAAATCTTTTGTCTCTCTTGTCCTACACAGAAGTTTATGAGTTAGGCAAGCTGAGTCTGACAGCTTTTACTAACAGTACAGTGGCAGTACAGTAGTTGAGTTTTGTTTTGTTCAGAATAAATGACTTTAAGTCCTTTGACTTCTGAGCCAATGCAGGATGTCTGCAAGCCGAAAGCACATACTACACATGGGTTCAATACAACCTCAACCTCACAGCAACATGTAACTAAAGGAGGTGGAGAATAAAGCTGTTTACGTTTAATCCTGTAATGGGAACTTTATGCACTGATGGCAACGAGAATGAGATTAGCGAAAATCAAAGCCTTACCTGGAGGGGGTCTCTTTCTGAACATCTCCACACTACAAAGGTTCCACCACTCCGTCCCATCAGCGAGTCTACACACACACACACACGTACACACACACACAAACAAACATGCACACACAGACACACAAATGCACACACACCAAAAAGCACAATCGTCAACAAGATCTCAAGGGTAAGACAGGGGACACAGACAGCTCAGTCAGGGAATTTTTTGTTATCTAATCCCTCACTCATTGTGGAGCAGAGCAAGGCTGCTAAAATGCCTTCTGGCCACTCACACACACGCAGAATATATATATATATATATTATTTATTTATTTATACACACTTACCAGTCTCTGTCTCACACACGCATTAGACTGTTTGGTGTGTTTAACATGGACACAAGAAGGCAACTCCTTCTACAAAAACACCAACAACAACTTGTACTGCTATTATGCCTAAGTAGCCAAAAACATTTTTCATTTCAGTAGTATTTTAACACAAAGCCTGGGCTATGGTGCATGACTGTTACTGTAATTTCAGCAGTGCAGTGATTTTGACTTGTGCTTGTGTGATGTGTGGACAGGTCATTTCCCCTATCTCACAGTTTGCAGAGAAACTGAACATTGGCATGAACTGGGACCAAAGAGGAAGTAAAAATTACAGCAGTGTTACAGCTTGGGTACATGATAGGCTGTCGATATTGCTCATGAATGTTCTTCTCTTTGTCACAAAACTAGCCCTGGTTGCGTTCTGCCTGATTGAAACATTGCCTAGTGACAACAATCATTCCACTATAGGAACAAATAAATAAATAAACGAACATTTTAGGTAGGATGTGAAAGAAAACAAAACAAAGCAAAAAAAAAAAAACAACAGGAAAAAGCATTTCTAAAGTAACAAACAAGAGAAACAGTTTATTCTCAGATTAACCGCCTGCTGAGGTGCAGATCTTTCTATTGACAGCTCTCTCTTGGGCGTTTGCTGGCACATTGATCTCAGTCTGGCTGCCTCAGAGGTGACGCCAGCCCACATCCCCTTCCACACACACATGCACGTGTAAGACTACACACACATAGCTGTGCTATGTGTCAGGTGGAGAGGGCAATCATACACACACATACACACACACACACACACACACACACACACACACACACACGTGTAGGCTTACACTTGCCGACACAAACAAAATGTGCCACAGCACATATGGGCTTCTGCCCATATGTTTCGCAGACAAGCATCTCTTATACTCGTGATGAGGCAGCAACAGACACGGGTCCACAGTCTTCAGTTTCCAAAGGTATACAGCTATATAAAAAAGGGAGTGGAATTTGCAAATTCACTTCACACCAAGCGGTCATACACAGACAGACAAGAACTATTCTATTTTACACATATGCTTAGTTACTTACCATGCCTTTCACTTCTAAAGCAAGCATGAACCACCCACGCATTCACACATTAACATCACCGGACAAAGGGGCCTAATATCAGCACACTCAAATCAGATGTAAATGCATCACACTACATCTGCTTGAACTACCTATGGTGATTCTGATCCTTATTCATCAAATTTAACCAGAGAATCTGACTGTCACTAAATCTTTTCTTTGTTTGGGGGTTGAAGTAGAAATTTTTACATAATATAGGCTTTTATATAGGTTGTGCAGAGTAGTGTGTAGATGTCAACAAATGCACTAGCACACCTTCACTGCCTTCCTCTATCTTTGGGCCACAATAAATTTACAAAAGCATCTGTATTTCCTGGGCACGAAGATGGATTTAGAAGCCTATTAGCTAGTTTTGCGCAAAGCACCTTTCTTGGCAGCAGCTCAGTATACGTTCCTTTGGTTCAGGGAGGAATTTGTGAGGAGGAACTAAGTCTTGCCCTCCATAAAACTCTAAAAATATTATGTAGTAAAGCTATTCGTACCAGACGTGCCCATTCTCAATACCTTATTAAAGTGTTTGGGAACGTTCGCATAATATGTGTAACATATTGTATACTGTAAAGCCCTCCGGGGACGGTGGGGGGTGGGGGGGAGGTATGAAATTACAAATATCCAGGCTACTAAAATGCACAAATCGTCTTCCGTTTTACATGCTCTGACCAGAAGGCCTGTGATATTATCATCATCAACTGAACCCAAGCTTTGGAAACTAAACGACTCATACAGCCAAGGCACTGAATTTATGATCAAGCAACTGTTACAAGGAGGGGTGAACAAGGTGTTTCTCAAACTTAGCCATGAAGTTTATCTGCTTGAGCTAATTGTCTTGATTTCCTTATCACTGACATTAGCTAACAGTAGCTCCATGAAACCATTTTATTGAGCTAACTAATAAAGTTTTATAAACATCAGTCAGGTGACAAAAATATTTTCATATGATAGTTTACGTTACAAACACTTCTGGACAGCCCAGATTTGAACTGCTCCACTTTTACATGTATCGTACACAGCACACAAACGATTGGTGACACGTTAATCACTCAAGTGGCCAGTTACTTTTGTCAAACGTTGTTAACGAACACAGCGATAACGTTAGCGACCAGTGTTCTAGTCGTGACAAGTAGGATGATGCGGTTTGAGCTCTAACAGCCCACAACAGAGTGGTAAAACCATGCTGAAAATCATTGTTACACAATATCACAAGAGCAGAAAGCGTAATGAGTCACTTTTCCAGTGACAGTTATCTCACAGTCCTTCTTTTGAAAGACTGCCAAGGCTGACTGACCCCTGTGCTGTTGGGACAACGTACCGTAGCTACCATTTGCTATCGTATTAAAACTAATTGTCAACACAATTAACGTCAAACCAATTTACCTTTTCAGCTTCGAAGGTCAGCGCTGATGTGTACATTTGTGTCGACCCCAGTTTGTCTTGCTTTTCATTCCCCCTTTTTTACATAAAGCATCCTTCCGGGGTAAGGCAACGTAGGTAAATGCGCAAAGGTTTCTCCGTTAAAATTACATTCTTGGAGGGTGGGTGAGCTCATAGACCACACAAGGTAACGGACGTTTAGAACGGAGGAAGCGAGACAGAGAGGAGGGGCGGTGCTCCCCTGGACATCAGCGCCCCTCGTTGCTGCTTTTTATGAAATATGACTTTAGGTAGGCTACGTACGTTATTTCTTTTAACAGTAACAGTTTCTATCACGTAGCTAAGTGATACTTTTACATAAAATAATAAAAAAGGCCTATCTTCTAGGCCCATCTTGCAGTGTAGGTCTATTGTATGCTCATATTTTTAGATAATTTATGTAATGTATTAAGCCAATATATTTGTTCAGGAGCGAGAGACAACTGCGAAATCTGGTGATGGTTCAAGTCTAAAATCTAGGATGGCCATGTGCTCTCTGTTATGGTGTTCTCTTGCTCCCTCGTCTGGTAATTCCAGCAAAATGCTTCATCCTGCCGGACTGGAGAAGCTATATACTGTGACAGATGGGCCTGTCACATAGACACACCTAGCCTACTCTCCTACAAAGAGCAAAAAACAAAAACAGTAATATTGTAAACGTTCCAAACAAAATGTATGGTCACAGTAATGTTGAAAAATAAATTGACTGAACATTTACCAACTAAAAGTGAAACATCACTTTGTGTCTGTGTGTGCTTGTTTTATGTCTCTTACCTAAAGACCTCACTTCCCCAGCCAGCCAAGTGAAGAGCCTTGGGCCCAGGTCTCATGCTGGATTAAGGGGGCACCCACAGTTTGGCCCCATGGAGAGGCCAATGACCCAGGTGACTAGCCTCACCATCAGAGGCTCCATATCCACAGAAGCCCCGTTATTACTTTAGTCCCCCAGAACTAGCACACACACCAACAGCACAGCCTGATGCATGAACACAAGAGGGTGGGGATGGAGGAAAAGATGCTGAAGACTAGTGGAGAACATTTATATTGTAATGTAGATAGATAGATAGATAGATAGATAGATAGATAGATAGATAGATAGATAGATAGATATACTTTATTTCTCCTAAAGGAAATTAAGGATTAAGTATCCTTAATTAAGTATTAATTCAGTATTAAAGGTTGTGGTAGTAGTCCTATTGAGATCAGGGAGAAGTGAAGTGACTTGAAACCATTGCTGTAAGCCATGTTTGCCACAAAGCCATTCAAGATGCTTAAGTAGTCTGAGGTGGAGAAGATGCGTGCGGTAGAATTCGGCCCTGTGACTGTGAGGTCCCCCTGACTGAAGTTCATAATGGCATCTGAGAAGAAGTCTATAGTGAGTCTATAGTCACTCGTCATTCTCAGAATCATCTCTTCATAATTACTGTCACCATCACCTCTATCATCATCATCAGCATCGTTGCCATCTTCTTCCATCCTCTCTCTTACCATAATAAAGAGCATAGACAGTATAGCTGCTCCAATAAAAGAGCCTAATGTCTGGAAGAGTGCGTAGAGGTAGCTTTTGCCACTGAAACCTCCTTAGCACACACAAACCCAAGGACAGAGCTGGGTTCAACTGAGCACCTAAACTGGAGCACATACACAGACAGTGACACACACACAGAGAATATCATTTAATATACAGTATATTTTAAATTTGGAATAAATCTGTAAAAGTAATCTGAAATATCTCAGGTCACTAGTCAAAAAGGAGTGTACCTAGTTGGAAAATAATATCCAAACACGCCTCCATGTTAGACTTTGAATTATTTTAAACTGAACCTCCAGGTCTACCACTACAACTAGTCAAGCAGTAACCGTATCTGAAACTGCCAGTGACCACCTTAGCCATTGACGCCACACCCAGAAGCTGCAGGTTTACAAGGATTAGAACACAGTACTCAGTGACACTGATCAGTTTTCACTCACAAAATAAAAACAAAATTAAATTAGTATCTAAATGATATGAAACAAAACTTATTGTCAAAATCAGCTTGCACTGTACCTCGAGTTTCTTTTTACTAGACAAGACAGACATAAAGATTACTTGAAACCACACTATGCGCCAATGCATGCATTTTGTCATGCATTTTAATGTTTGTGCATGTTAATATATGTAGATAAATCTTTAGCATGTTCATGTTTCTGCCGAGGAAGCCTACAGTACACTTGTCTAGAACTGTGACTACATGTCTGCATTGGCATCTGTTTGTAGTCCATACTCACAATCATGACTCCAAGAAACTCAGCCAGGTATTCTCTTAAGACATTTCAGTTTCATATTGATGCACCATCCTTGTGACTTCTCCATTTTATAAACAAGCTATGAGTTCAACTTAGGTGGAAATACTGTAATCCTTCCTCTCTCACTGACACTGACAACAACTTCCAAAGAATGCTACTGTTATCCTCCACAAGAGAAACATTTTCTCAAATAGAACTTCCTTTGCTCTCTTCTCTTTGAGAGAACATGATAACCACATACACACAGAGAGAGATACACACAAACGCCCTTTGTGATACCAAGACAGTGATATGTACAGTACCTGTGTGTGTATACAGATACAGAAACATGCACTAAAAGGGACAGACAAGTGTGGTTTATTCAATATGACAGAGGAATGCAAAATATGGTGTACAATAATTCCAGGTCAAGTTCAAAAAGTGTAAATCTGTATTTGTAGATGTTTATAAGAACTTAAAAGAGATGTATGTGTCTTGAATGTCGATGTGAGGATAGTATAGGTTGTACTTTTATAGACATGTACTTAGTACAAAACAGTAGAATCATACAAGCATATACAAACAACGTACAAGCATGTACAAGCATATACAAACAATAAATCAACTTTTGCCATGAAGAAAGCACATAGAAAGGTGTGAGCATTTGGCGAGACCAGGTATTGTCTCTGCGAGCAGGTCGTTGTTCTACAGCTTTGCTTGTTTGATTTCAATTGATTCAGACTTGTCCTTGTAGTCTTCAGGTTGTGAAACCTTCCAGGGCTTGAGGTCCACGATTGCAGGTTCATCCATGGCCTCGCTGACCTCTGTCTCAGGCAGGTGCCACTCGATGAAGACGAGGTACATGACACTCCCGAGCACCCCACCAATCATGGGGGCCACTAGAGGAACCCAGAACCAATAGTTGTAGCAGCTGTGGAGAAAGTAGAATGAAATCAGACTGTTTTCATATTTGAGAGGGATGTATGTGCATGTCACAGCCCCAAAGATCAAAATATCAAAATATAAATCTAGTTATTTCATAATGCCAATAAAGAACATCCCATCACAACAGCTAGGGTCGCAATGGACCAAAACGGCTTTGATATGGTGAGAGCAGATCCAGTATCTGCAGTTTGAAGCCACTGACACCAGTGACGAACTCAGTGTTCCTTCAGAACAAAGTGTGTTTCATCCTCATGTGTTCAAATGATCATTTGCAAAATTTATTCACACTGCAGTACTTATACCGATGGCATGTGCGACAAACACAAACACAATCTTTTTTTAAGCTCTGGGGAGCCTGGCAACAGATATTATGGCATATATCTCAACAGGCCAGATGAATAAGGAATAATATTTGTCTGGCAAGCTCATGGGCCGACCTGAACACTTCGGTACCCCAGCCTGCAGTCAGAGTAAAGAGGCGGGGACCAAGGTCACGGGCGGGATTGATGGCCGCTCCACAGTTGTGGGACATCCCCATGCTAATCCCCAGGACAATGGCCGCCACAATGGGCGGGATGAGACCTGGTGGGGCTGGAGTGTTCCTCTCCTCACCCAGGGATAGAATACTCAACATGAGCATTCCTGTCCCAACCACCTACAGAGAGATAGAGATAGAGAGAAACAGCAAAAAACAGGACAAGATAAGAGAGAGTGACAGACAGGGAACTGTAACAGTAGTTCTATGCATTAATTTGAAGGTTGCATGAAATATAAGGATCACTCAAAAAAGCCCCACGTCTTCGCCATCATGACACTTCACATGAGCCAGAGGGAACAAAGTACCAGCATCTCCTCTTTGATGTAGTTATATTGTAGTCAATTTCAGAGGGAGACCAAGTGAAAGGAAACATTGAACAAGGTCTGTTACTCCGATGAGCTTGCTGACTAATCAGATCAGCATTCGCTTGTTTCCTGGGCATGCCCCAGTATATACCTGATCCAGGAAGCTTGTCTGCAGGGAAACAAAGTCACTGGGGTAAGTGGCAAATATAGAGGCTGTCTCATTGGGCCCGGTCACCAACAGCACACCCCCACTGAACTCCATTATGGCATCTGATGCAGAAGGGAAAGAGAAACATTAACAGAGAGAAGGCAGACAAGATTATTTTGAAGAAGGGAGAACAGAAATCTGATTGTGCACTTTCTGATATACAGTATTTACACTACATGGGTAGAAGTACAACACCTAACCATTACACCTACAGGAACCTCTATGAAATCCTATTCTAAATTGCTACAGAACAGTAGCTATAACTACATTCAATCTTTGAGAGAAGGCCGTCCACAAGTGTTTCAAGTGTGTCTGTAGGATTTTTGTTGTAATTGTTCAATTGTAAAATGCACTTGTGAAATTAGGCACTTATGTTGAATGAGAAGGCTTGGATTTGTCCAGGGATCTGTGCAGGCCAGTGAAGTTGTACCAGTTTTCACTAGGCTTTTTAGAGATTTTAAGTCTTTAAGCGTAAAAAACTAAACTTGCCCTTGCATCGTACTGGGGTAAAAGCCAGTTTCGTTAGTGGTTCTTTTTTTTTTAGTTATCAAAGTTATCAATCAAGTCTGACAGTAGTGGAGTGAATGAATTTAGGCAAAGGGGTCTGGAAGCCTACCGTAATAGACCCAGTATACAAGCCCTGAAGCCAAGTAGGCCCCCAGCAGCTGGGCCAGTGAGTATGGAAGCAACTTTCTCCAGGAACACTGGCCCAGTACACAGAAGCTCAGAGACACCGCAGGGTTCAGATGAGCGCCTATAAAACACACACACACACATACCAAACAACAAATAAAATTTTAGCATAAATGCTTATGAAACAACACAAAAAAGAGATTATAAACATTATAAAAACTGGGTTTATGATGGAAAAGCCTGAGCCATACCACCAGTTGAGTATGATGGCACATTTGTAAAGGGAGATTACTAGAATCAGGAGGCTACAGTTCACAAGTTGGATGCATTGAAAATAAATATTTTGTTAGACCTTTCAGCATCTCTCAAGACTGTTCATCTAGGGCCTAGACAATTAAACCAGCCCTACCAGGTGTTAAGTCTTGTAGTTAAAGACACTCTAGAGTTTAGCATCAAGGGCACTATCATGGGGCTAAACCCCTGAACCAGACTGTTTTGTGCTTTGGAGCCATCTGCGGCACATGCTATACACCACAGCAGCCATGCAGACTAGCAGATTGCTTTCAGTGCCCTACCTGAGATCCCTTTGGAGAGGTACATTGCTGTCATTACCCCCACAGAGAAGGACAAGTTGACGGACAGGAATTGACCTTTGGTTTCACGACTGGTCTTCACCTGTGCAGCTGCTGCACAGCCAAACAGCTGTGGCAGGGGAAAATATCAAGTGGTCAGTGTACTGGTCAAGCATAGGATTTTCAAAAGAATATTCATATGTCCATAATAGACATACTTCTCTTTCTCACAAATGTAAAGGCACACTGACAATGCCGTTCTGTAATCAAACAAATCTTAAAAAACATTAACTTAATTTAATATTATTTAGATAAGAAGCTCAATAAGCCTGCACAGACTTAATAATTCTAAACAACATAGATACTGTCTATCATGGAAAATATTGCCACCAAGAGGGTCATAAACTCATAAAGTCAGTGATTACGGTAATGACTACAGTGTTACACAATGATTACAGTGTTACATAATACTCATGAAGGTCTATGTAACATTGACCATTTCAACAGAACTGGGAATCAAAGTTACTACTGTACAATAAAAGAATATAATTTACTTGGAGGTGTTAATTGAATGTGTAAAAAATGACAACCTACGTAGGCTATATGCCAATCATAGTTCAGAATGAAAAATAAACAAGCAACCACTTTACAATTGAGTGCCAATGCCAAATAGAGTGTAAAAATAAGTGAACCAAAAATAATTTATTTAGTAATGAAAAACTGCAATAAACTGTAATAGTAACTCTATGAGATCAATTGTAAACAAATAGCCAGTGAGGCATTGAGGCTCTAAGAGTTAATAAACAAAACAGACCACAGACATGTCTCTCAAGAGCAATGCTCAAAATCTCTATTTCTCTGGAAATATTTTGGAAAACATTTGATTGAGATTTTTGCTTCTCCCCATATTCAGCCTTGGTTTGGTTGTAAAACTGGTCATCTGCACCTGTGTTTATCATTTGTTTGTCTGTGTGTGTTTATAGTACATGTGACACATGTCCTGTCGTGTCTCATTGAGATATAGTAATTCATTTTTTGTGGTCCATTTGTGTATGCATGTGGTTTATTAAACTATGACTTGATCTTCAAATTGCTATAAATGCAATGCATAGTTAATCTTTAGACCATATATATGTTATTACATATAAGTGAGGCTGTTGTAATGTATTGTTGCTGATAGTTAAAGCTGGCAGTGTGTGAAATTAAATCAAAATCAATCACTCACCAATAAGACAAAGGTGCCAATGAATTCCCCCATACACTGTCTGACCAGTTCATTCTTCACTGTTAGTGCTTTTCTCAGCTGCTTCATTATACCTCCTCGTGGCCACCAACAGAGCATGTGCTCTCCTCAGTCACTATCAGGATCACATTCGCCTGGAGTTAACATGCACCATTTTATCCTTTCATCACTCGACTTTGGCCAATAACAAAACGCTCACACCTGATAATTAGTGTGGGTTTGAAACTGACCTGCCGTAATTTACTCACAGGTGCACTATCATAAAGGTCAATCTAAACTGATCCTTTTTAGCTCATCAATTTTGGTGACCTGCTGTAAAAAAGTGCACTATCAGACTATTGCACTATCACATCAGATTAGATGTAATAGAGTAGGGGATCAACTTTACCAGAAGTGTAAAGGTGCATTATCATAAAAGTTAATGAAAAATTAAATAGCCATGTTCAACAACAATACTAGGACACAATGGTATTTTATTGTCACATGCATGGATACTGGATGTAAGACATGCAGTGGAACACATTTCTTACAAAGGCACACGTGTCTGGCTAAACATTAACATCATTAACCCTTAATAACCATAATTCCACTAAACTGATGGGTGATGTCTGCAGCAAGTGCTTCAAAGAATGACATGGCTATTTTCATGGGAAGATGCAATGCTCTCCTGATGCATTGCCAGGCTCAATCACTCACAACTGCATGGTCCTGGTCAGAGAAGTTTTCCTTAGCATTTTAATATAATAATAGCTCTGTAATAAGAGGTGGACGAAGTTCTCAATTTCTTTACTTTTCAACTTTGATACAGATATTACTCCATTATGAGTGAAAGTTTCCAAGTCACGTTTTTACTTACATTAAAGTATGCAAGTACTGAAGCATTCAAAGTACAAAATATTATTACCAATGCTCTAGGGGTCACAGGCTGACTGGTCATTATTTTTCTACTGTTATGATGTTGATATACTGACATATGGTGAACATCACAAAGAATTCCCAGCATTGCCATTGCCATCATTAATACTGCCAAGTAATTGACATAACTAAGACAACGCAACAGTATGCACATTACTGCAAAATCACCTCAAAGTCCTCAAAATGTGTCAGTGTAAAAAGCACTTCATGCACACTTTTAAAAAAGTAGTGGAGTCAGAAGTACAATATTTCTTCAAAATGTACTGAAGTAAAAACTAAGAAGTTTTAAAAAAAAAAAAATGAAATAAAAAAAGGCATATGTTATTTGCACCCAAATGCTGTTTGCACCTGGTGGGCATATAATGGTATGCTATGCTAATACTGTTTATAGAGGTGTATCATAGAATAGCAGAGACAAGCACCTGGATATCTGTAGCAAACAATGCTATTTACACCCAGGCATACTTGTGTGCATGGAAACAGCATCAGAGTCTTGATCTGCTTTCCAAAGTGTGAAGAATGGCTGCTAATTTATGAGGTCAAGTTGAGTCTGCTTCTGTGCAGGCATCACAGTGATATAATGTGGTCATAGCTTAATGCAGTTTTCATGTTCAAAATACTGTATTTCTGTTCTAGTTTTGCCAAATGCAATCACATGCCTATTTAAAACTGTTGTGGTATTAGCAAAATATGTTTTTAGAATAAGAACATCTGAAAGAACTCATGGATAGAATCTTACATTTCTGTTGTAATTATGAGGGGTCAAAAAATTTCTGCTCCACGAGGGTTCCCCAACCCAAGAAAGTTTGAGAGCCCCTGGGATAGACTACCTTAAAAATATCATCTTCCAAACTTGTCACCACTGGGATCTGAACCCAGGTTTGCCACGTGCTAATTTCAGAAACTATCCTCTTGACCACCAAGGGACTGAGGTTGACCCAATGGCCAGGCAAGCAACTGCAGGTGAAGTTTTTGGTTCAGTTTTATTATACAGGAGTGAAACCACACAGGTACTGAAATGGCAAACACAAAAGTCAGATCCAAAATCTTCAAAAGACAAAAAATCTCAGTGAAAAACGAGGGAAATCAGTTAAAGTCAAACAGTCCTGGGTCGAGGCACAAAAAAGCAAAGTTCAGACAATTGCATTCCAAACACAAGGCACATACAGAAGAGCAGCTGAAGACTCAGTGAAGACAGAGAAAAAAAACAGGCTTTCTCACTGCTCTCTCAACATTTCAAACTGCAAGCCTAGAATATATAATTTTAGACTATCTGTGCTTGCAATATATTTAGCTTTGGATTCAATAAGATTTAGTTTAGATGTTTAGATATTTTGACATCGTTTTTAAGGTTTGTAAAGTTCTTGAGCTTGATGACACAACTCCTCTTTTGTTCAGGACTCACTCAAACACGCGCACGCTATCTTTTTTGACTCTACTCTCTTTACTCTACTTCTACGTTACCTTCTTTCTCTCTCTCTCTCTTAATTTCCCTTGATTTTGTTTTATTTCTTTGCATTCTTGGTTTATTCTTGTTTTGGGATATCTGGTTATCTTGTTTGTTTATATTTTATTTGATTATGGCTTGCATTCAGTTTAACTGTTTTTGATACTTTTGAGTTCATGACTTACTGTTAAATCAATCTGTAATTCCACCACATCTATTTCTCTTTTCCTATGCCATGCCACTCCTGTGCTTTTAGCTAGCAAACTACTTGGTAGTATTCAAGGTCAACCTATTAATTTTTTGAAGTCAGATTAATTGTAATTTCTCACAATATTTACCTTTAATCCATGCCTCTGTCCAAAGTTCAAGAACACTCTTAGGTCAAGGTCCTTTGTTCTTCTTCCTCTTCTTCTCTGCCCTACACACATATAGTTTTTATATAACGTGTTACCTGTGGAAAACAGCCAACAAATGTACACCATATGGTGGCAAAAACTAAGCAAATGGCAGACTGTAAAGGTTAACGATGACAGTGTGTCTATGATAACACATCTATGAATCATTTACAGCAGGTCAGCTTCTGCCCCACACGAATAATCTTGTAACTGACCACAGTCGTACGATGGTAAACCAATTAAATGATTGGTTGGTGTTTAGGGTTAGGGTTAGGGTTAGGGTTGCACTGCAGTTTCTTTGTATTTATCTACAGTTTAATTACCCAATAATGGTCTATAAATTATTGGCAATCGTTTATAATTACATTATCTATTTGGCAGCTGATTTTTATCCAAAGTGACTTACAAAAAGAACCTTATTAAGAGTACCACTAGCTAACAGGAATTGGCAAAAGGGGGGGGGCATTGTAAGTGCATTCCAGATAGTAAGAAGGTCATTACCTCAGTGGGCAAACACAGACAAAAGTAGTCTTGATTGTTTTCTATGAGTTGTTGGCTGTACTAGCAGTTAAGAAACCTGGCTAGCATGCTTGTAGCCTGGAAATTAGGGGTTATAATCCCAACCAGGGGCACCACCAGGGGGGGAAAAGTTAGGATGATTCCAAGGGGCTGGCACTGATAGGGGGCCCTAGAGAACATTTTAATATTATAATCAATGTTTGGGAGCCCAAAATAATTTTCTGTCATAGGGCCCCAAATTTTTAGCAGCGCCGCTGATCCCAACTACCACCGTTGTGCCCTTGAGCAAGGTATGTAACCCAAAGCCCTTGTGTAATAGTTGACAGTTGACAAATGTACGTCTCTTTGGATCTGCATAAAAATGTAAAAAAAAAAAAAAAGTAAAAATTTCACTGTAAATGATACAGGGAGCTAAGGGTAGCCAGTGGAGATCAAATAACGGAGAAATTACATGTGCTCTTTTAGGCTGATTTAAAACCAGTTGCACCACTGCGCTCTGGTAGTCTGTAGCGGTCTCACCACACAGGCTGAGGGGACTGGGGGGGGGGGCACAGCTATACTCAAGGCAAGAGATAACCGCGGCCTGTGCCAGCAACTGGATTGCATGTTAATAGTTGAGGTGATCTGTAGTATTTCACCAGTAGTTTCTTTGTATTTACCTACATGTTACCAGTGGTAAGTCGTACATGCAGCTATTATCATGTATCTACTAAATACTAGTAGGCTAAATGGCACACTGTAAAGGGAGGGTTATCCTTTGGGGTGAATCACTGTTAATTAGAACGTATAGACAACTGTTTCAACAGAAAAGGGATACTGTGCAAAATGTAAAAAATTCTGAGAAACATCTGAGATCCAAATCCAAATCTTATAAACTTTAAAGAGAACATTTGTTTACAATACTCTAGTTTGGAGGATGCAGACCAAGAGTTCGGAAAATAACTTGAAATTTTGATCGGTGTAACCACAGGACAGATGTTCCTTTGCATTTGATCCATCTTAAATGAGCTGGAGCCCAAGGTACACAACATCCCGCATTAGCATACCAGCACTGGAAATGGCTTCGTTTTGCACAGCTGTTGAATAAATAAGGTGTTTTGAGGACCGACTGTCGCTTATTTCCTTCTCCTCGTTCACAGACTGATTCTACCAATTAAAAATTTCTATTCAAATAGTACCATTTACATTTACATTTAAGCATTTAGCAGACGCTTTTATCCAAAGCGAGGATAACATTCAAGCTACAACACAATGAAAGAAACTAACAAAGAGTGCATATTGCTAACATAAAACTGCACTATTTTAAGTTGAAAGTGCAATAAAGTGCAGCATAAAAGAGAAGTTAAGGACAAGTTGTTAAGTGCATTCTCAAAATTCACGCCAGGAGATATTCTTGGATGAGCTGGGTCTTCAAGAGTTTCTTGAAGGTGGAGAGGGTATCAGTTGATCTGGTTGCACTTGGGAGGTCATTCCACCAGCGTGGAACAAAACATGAGAAGAGTCTGGATTGACCTGCACGTGGTGTTGGCCGTGCTAGATAACGTTCCTTAGAGGATCGAAGTGGTCGGCGGGTGACATAGGGCTTTAGGAGAGTATTCAGGCAGATGGGTAGTACCAGCTGTGTCCGGCTCTCTAGCCGTGGAGAACTGTAGGCGCATGCCGACGGCTACTCGTATTCTCAGGGTAAGTTACCAAAAAAGTTACATAGTGCTGTTTTGACCGATAGAGTGCTGACAGAGGCTCTCGTTCATCCTGTTAAGACTTGACATACCATCAAAACGATTTTGAAAGTTGCTGAAAATGGCAGTCAGCGGCGCTGCTAAAAATTTGGGGCCCTATGACAGAAAATTATTTTGGGCCTCCCAAACATTGATTATAATATTAAAATGTTCTCTAGGGCCCCCTATCAGTGCCCTATCAGTGCCCATATGCCCTGACAATTGTTATAAGTATGTTATCAAGTAAGATTCCGCAGAAGTTATTTCTGAGTATCAAATCCTGAACATGCAAATAAAGATATGTTGTGTACTGGAACATGGTGTGCCGACTCAAAACTGAATTTATGCCCACCATAAACATTATTAATTTCTAATAACATAAACCATAACATTATTAATTATTAATTAATGTCATAGTGGTCTGTGGAGAAACAAACTTAGAAAACACGAGTTAGTTAACCTATCTTATCTCTACGCACAATTTCTCCACGCCACGCCACTGCAAGGTGTTAAGCAAAACGAAGAGAATACCAGAGACATGATTTGCAATTTTGAATCTGCGCTGTATTTATTTTACGAAAAGTTGCACGACCCTCTTACTAGCTGTGGCTTTAAGTGTAACTTAACCTCCAGTTCGTCATTAAACTATTTGGTTCAGAACAAAGAAACCAATAATTCCAATTATTTAACGAAACAGTATATTTCGTTTTGGCATAACTCAATGTAGACAATTAATTAAGATGATGGCGAGGCAGCTGCTGCGGCAGAGGTGGTGGTCACGGATGCTCCTGAAAAGAAACGCTTTGAGGATTCTTACCGCAGGGTGTTTAACTAAGCCGTAGGCCGGGCTCTGGCCCGCTACCTAGTGGCGAGAAAAAAAATCTGGCCCGTGACCTAAATTACTTCCGACCCCTGACATACAGTATCTGTCGCTCTGTCAACGGCTTTTAACTGTGTGATGCAGCATTGCCATCCTGTGGTTGGAATGAGAATTGCACACTACTGCATGCAGGGAGTGACGCCCTTTTTTGGGGCATGCAGGAAATGTCAACATAACATAGGCTGACCTTAAGTGGGATATGAAAAATGTTTGCAGATGTTGCACATTCTCATGTTTAAAAAAGAGCTTGCGGATGAACAGTGTTTTTTTCCATCCCATGGATGTGTATATAGGCATTCTTAAAGAAGAGTTGAAAAACAAGCCTTTTTTTCCCCTTTTTAGCTTCTATGCTTCTTAGTGCCTAAGTGGTCCTAAGGCAGGGAGAATAATGTCATGGAGGACAAATAATTTTACAATAATCACTCACACAGAACCTGAAGCACAGATATATTTTTTTTTTACAAAATAGAAAGCTATAGATATTTTATGAAAAGAGACAATTCATTATAACTTCATGGCTTCAGTTACATGTTTTACAATAATGGAGGCAATGCATATAAAAATTGTGCATTTTGGTAAAACCAGGAATGCCATGATACAAAACATGCCTCTCTTTTGTCTGTTTACCAGACACTTTGAAGTCCTCCAGTGCTTAGAATACTCTTTAAGTAGTTGCTGTGGCAGCATAGGGAATGACAACAGGACGGGATATTGTCATTAAGTGGCAACAGGACACTGTTAGCAGTGAGATTATCAAGGAACTACAACAGGACATATGTTGGCGGTGAGATTGTTTGTGAATGACAACAGGACGTCTGTTGGCACTGAGACTGTCAATGAATGGCAATAGAATGTTTGTTGGCACTGAGGCTGTCAGTGCGGTTTGTGAGGTCGGTGCAGCAGCACCTCCACGGGGCCTGGGGGAAGCTTCTTGATCAGCTGCCAGGCCTCCAAACGCCTGAGCCCAGTCATACTATGGCCTTCAATCTCCAACAGTTCATCTCCAGCACAGACGTCTCCTACAGGGTCGCCTGACAGATAGAGCAACACACAAGATGGTGATTCATACCCTCACATTCACATTGTTAAGAGGATCATCCAGAGTCAATCAAACCATAGCCCTGTTGTTATCAAAGTAGTGTCAGGAAGGAATATAAACAAGAAAAATTGGTATAACACAGCCTGAAAATGAGAATTGGCAGCTAAATCCAACTGAATGGGGCACAAGAAATTGAGACAAAGTTTACTTGCCCTCGTCAGTTAGACTTGGCTGCTGTTTTGCTATTTGATCTATGTTGTACTAAAATGTTTTGTTCTTATCCCTACCAATAGCCCTCAGCAGCCTCAAACATTGCTATGGGTTGACTGACTCTGGACTGTTGCTTTAATATACACGTTCTGGTAATCCATTAACTGAATTTGGTGAATGCATTAATTCTTTGAGTGTGTTTTTAATGACACTATTATTATTTATAAATGGCCCTTGAACACATACACTCAGATAACATGTGTTCAGACTGTTGGGTAATATACTATGCGTGTGTGTTGGTGTGTATGTTCATCCTCTCCTCACCATGGAAGAGCTTTTTGACAGTGAGTGGTCTGTCCCCCAGGCTGGACCCCACCCCTCCTTCTAGACTGAAGCCAAGATCAGAGCTTCGCTTTCTCAGTGTCACACGCAGCTGCCGACCTAATCACACACACACACACACACACACACACACACACACACACACACACACACACACAAATGAAAATACATCCTGTGTAAAAACCTTTTACGACCTAAACACAGTACACTGTCTCAATAACTGGAGTGAGATATTCACTTCCCATATTCAGGGGCGTAACAAGTGTGAAAATGTAAACCACAGTTTTAAATGATGTTGCCTACCTATTTACCAACCATTATTTACCTTATTTACCGACCATTCTTATGAAGAAATTTGTTCTTAAAACCCACTTATGCCAGCCTGGTAATAAAACCAGTCCCTCATATTTACACTTTATTTCGGACAGAGGGTCTGGATATTCTTTAGTGAGAAACGACTACTTGCTGGAGATGTTGAAGTTTAAAAAGATTGGATCAGCCCTTTACTGATAGCCTGCTTTGACCGATAGCATTCTAGCTCAGTGTTCACAACGCCTCCCCCTGTTCGCTGATGGGAGCAAATCTAGACTAGCACTGTAGGGAGATGCACTGTGCACTGTGTAGAAAGGCATAGCCAGGCTACACTTACACAGTTTTCAAGAAGATTACTATTCACAAGGTTTTAAATAGGACCTCAAGACCAAATTTAAGAAATTGGTAAGATATGGGTAAATGAGGACCACTTGGAGTTGTACTGAATGCACTGCTCTCTCTGCAAGCACTGATCATATAAAGCCAGGCCTATTCAAGAGAAGCAGTTGGGACTAGACTCTGGGTTTTCAGGGATATGGAAATAGGCTGCAATGGCCTCAATTTCAAATGGACTTGCAGAGCAAAGTGAAATATGCCAGCAGGCTTAACCAAGCTGGGTTCAGCTATTTATATAATTTAACCCAGAGGCTGATGCTGTGATGTGGATCTATATGGTAGATGACCTGAATAAACAACAAAGAAATTCGAATCATTTGTCATTATTTGAGACTCTACTTGAGATCTTCCCTTCATTTCTTGGTTGTCATTTTTTTTTGCTGCTGCTGTTGTAACAGTCCCCCCCTTGGGCCAACCAAACCACCACAGTTCCCATCCACCCTCACCCGTTTCTCCTGTGTCTGTGCTCGGAGGTCCTGTCACAGGGTCACTCAGTTTCTCCTGGGAATCACCAGTTGTGCCTTTCTGCAGCACCACTACAGCCATGCCACGCCCTCTGGCTTTCCGCAGTGTACGCAGCGCCTCCCAGTGGCCGGAGTTCTGCAGTGGGGTGCCGTTTATTGACAGCACCAAGTCACCCTCCTGAATGGAGCCCTCCTGACCTGCCACGCCATGTAAGAAGACCTTTCGCACCTGACGGAAAAAGCGATAGATAGAGAGTCAAGGACATTTAAAGCATTCTATTCCTGTGCTATTCGGCATAATGTAAATAGGAGATAAAGCACCTACTGTAACTGGTTTGTTTTGATCTATTCCTCCTGCCACAGTAAACCCTAGACCAGTGCCAATTTCTTTGTGCAGGACCACCACTTGGACATCATTGTAGTTCTACAATGAAACACACACACGCACACAGGAACATTTTTAGCTGAAAGCTGTTTATGTCTTGATAAAAATGTTTGCTAGTCTTCTGGGAACAAATTGATGGCATTTCAGAGAGGATGTACTGCAAATTGAAAGCCAAAAAGTAGCCTATTCAGCAGGCTCACAGTATCCAGTATGTGAGGTTTGAAATTAAAGTGTTTACCGGTAAACAGTAACTGAAGATTAGGGATAACTCTTGCAAGCATGTTAGTCTTGCTTGCTACGTAGAACTACAATCAGTATTTGTTTAGAGTAAAAGACAACAAACTACAGATGTTCCTACGCAATACTACATTACTCAGCATTTACATAAACTATTAATTACTCCTACAAATTATAAATGCTTGGTGTATCCTTCCCATCAACCTGCACTCTGGTCTCAGTAAAGCAGGGTAAAAATTATGTCGCCACACTCTTTAGGGCCTCACTTGTAAGTTGTCATCCCCCAGGTTTTGGACGTCCTGCAGGAGGCTGTCCAGCTCTTCAGAGTCCAGGAGCGTGACACAGGACAGGGCGGAGATGTCCGAGCTCAGGGAGGCCGAGCGGCCGACGGGCCAGTGATCAGCATCCTCCTCGCTGTCATCTACAGGGGAGTAGTCCACTCCTCCAAAGTTACACAGCTCTGCCAAACTAAAGGGATAGAGTGGAGGGATGGGTGTTAATTGGTGCGAAAGAGATGCTTGACAACTAACAAGATGATGAGATACATAATTTGACTAAGAGAAAATGAGAGAGAGAGAAAACAGAAGCACAAAGACACGATTTTATCCAAAACGACTTACATTTTTTGTCAACTATCAAGTGTTCAGGGCCAGTCTCTCCTAGAGCAACTTAAAGTTAAGTGCCTTGCTCAAGGACATGATGGTGGCTGCTGGGATTCGAACCCACAACTTTTCAGGCTACTAGGTAAGAAGATGTGTAACTGGAATCTTTGACCTACATGAAATGCACAGTGTGGCACTGACCAATGATATACAAATATCTGAACAATTAACATTGGTATCAAAGTATTGTGCTATTGTGTTAGTGGGTATTGTACAATATAAGTGTGGATATATATACATACAAAGTGATACTAGGGGTGGGAATTGAGAGCCAGGAATCGAGTAGAACAGAGAATCGAATACTTAATTTCACTGGAATCGGACCCCTCTGACATTACCAATTCTACTTAAAAATGCCGGTTTTTTAGATCATGGTCAATGAGTCTTTCTGAATACATAATTGAACTGGCTAAGACAGTTGTACATGGTTTCCTTCATCCTTATAAGCTGCTATGGTCACATTGGTATAGGCTATATTATTGGCCTATGTGCTGATACTGAAAATCTGTGTAGAATACCTTCTAAACATTATGGAATTCATAAGAGAATTGGACTGATAAGCAAAATCAACAATGGCACTGATGTTGATAAAATCCTATCAATTTCCATCTCATGATGTTTTTGGTATTGTATTGTCTTGTCACTCACCTGACAGAGAAACTTCTCCGGCTCATGTTACTGGTGATGGTCACAGACGATTCTCCCGAGTCCGAGTCATAGTCTGAGTTCTCATCTTTCTGTGTCCCGTCATCATCCTCATCATCTTCCTCGTCTGAGCTCCACCGGGCTACTGATGCACTGAAAGACCCAGAGTCCCCCACCTTGTCCAGCAGAGAAAGTCTATCAAGTGGAGGGCAATCAGTGAGCCTTTTAGGATCGTGATTGAGCAGCGGGTCTTGGGTGGAGTGGATGCTGTTTGTGGAGGTAGGCAGTTCAGAATTCGTATCAGGTTGATGATGGAGATTGTTAACAGAGGAGACACGTGGTTTGGATGGGGCTGACAGCTGGCCATTAAAGCCAGGCAACAAGGGGAGCCTGTCGGGAGAATTGGTAGGCGTCTTATCACAGTCGTTGTCTGAGGCATCTGAAACTTTTGAGATATTCCTGAGGTCGGCAGAGTCATCTTGCACAAATGTGGCCCTCCCATTAGAGTTGTTATTGCTATTGTTTTGGTGATATGGAAAGAGAGTGTGCTTTGGTTTGATGTTACTTTGAACACTGCCCCGGACTGTAATTGTGTTTTTGATAGCAAAGGATCTAGTTGAAGAATCTGGCTCATCCATGTCTTTTCTCCTTTTATAAATATCCTTTTGAGGATCCACAAGTGATTTCAAGTCTGTTCCCTTTGAGGATGGTTTTGTGGTTCCAATTTTCAAGCCCATATCAGACTTGTCATAGTTATCTTGCTTCAGTCCTACTTCATCAACAGAGATTGATCTCGCAATCCATGCTTTGTTCTGTGTGTTTCTCCCCTCTTGGGTTCTTTGTGCCAAGGCATGATCAGATTTACTTTTCTTCAGTCCTCCCCTGTCTGTTGGATCCTTTGGCATGGGAAAGAACCTTCTAGATGTCTGGAACTGGGAAGTGGTTTGACTTTGCTGTGCCAGAGCCTCAAACTTATGGATAGTGTTCCGCACTGAGTCTATTGAAGGGTTATTGCATTTAGCCTTCTCACTCTCCTGCTTTCTGCTTGGGTCCTTCGCTGCATTGAAATGGGTGTCAAACACATCCTCATCTTCGATACCATTGCTAGACTCTTTAGCTGGGTTGGTCTGTGTTTTTGAAGATGAAGATGCAAAACCTTTATCTGAGGAATATACCTTTGTTGGAATCTTGCCAACGTTTGCTTCAGGTAGTTTGCTAACCATAGCCAATGTCCCCTCCAAATCTTTTGCCCTGCTCTGTTTATCTAGGCCATCAGACTTCCCAAATTTGCATCCACCCTCATCTCCTCTGTTGGCAGTCACGCTCTCTTTTGCTTTCCGACTTGCGCTGTCTTTATCCATAGCAGTTCTCAACTCTTCTTCTTTTAAACTCCTTTCCTTAACAACACCAGCACTTAGATGTAAGGAGACGGTATCGGTGCTTGACTCTTTGGATGGTGTCTCTGTTTCTCTCCAATGCTTGAGCTGGGCTGTGGCCGAGAGCCTGCTTCTGGATCTGTCTAAAGACTTGGTGTAGAGACTCACCTCCGAATGATGTGCTATCCTCTCAACAGATCTTTCCCAACATCGTAAGGATAATGATGTCACTGGAGTGCTCTGAGTAGGTGAAGTACTTTGTGAGAAATATGTACGATCTTCCGATAGCTTGCGGTCACCTTGACTAAATCTCCTGGGGAAGGTTCCTCCTTTCTCTAGGCTATGAGGCATCTGCAATCTTGGCCCATGAGGGGTGTAGGGTGGGCAGCCAATATCCGAACTCAGCTTTCTTTGGCCTGAGGTCGAATTGAAATCTGAAGGCAAGTTGTCAAGCCAGTCACCAACAGGAGCAGAATGGCGCTTTGTTTTTGAATCATCTGATTCACTCATTCCATAGAGCTTCTCTATTCGATCCCAGATGGTTTGATTTCCAGTCACTTCATTAGGTTTTGATGTTTCACCAAAGGCTGAGTTGTCCTGACTTGACTGCCTGCACAGATTACTCCCCTCCACAGGTGACCTCAGGGTGTCTTGAGATCTGAGTCGTAGTGGCAAAGACCTTTCCCCTCCTGTCCTGTCCAGAGTATGCACTACTTTGTTCAACCTCAATGACGAAGTCCCTGTTATTCTTTCTCTTAACGAGGGTGTAGGCTTCTCACCTCCGCTTGCGGCACAGTATGCCTGTATTCGAGATGACAAGCTGCCAACTTCCCCACAGTCCTTGTATAATGGCCTCCTTTCGAGGCTGCCGTTTTTGACTCCTCTCCTCTCCAAACTCTCTGCACGTCTGGAGGAGGCTCCTGGGGAGTCCTGAATCTCTGCCCTGCCTCTGCTCTGTACTCCACCTCTCCAGTCCAGGCTCTTACTCCTGTTTTGCATGTTCTCTTTCCTCCACTCAGTCCTTCCTCTTGCACTTCCTACTCGACTGCTGCTGGCCTTTCCTGGATCATCCGAATCAGAACCTAATCTGGGTTTTGCATCGCTAGCGGTGCCAATTTGGGCTGCCCCTGTGTCATTGGTCATCTTGGTGTCAGGTGTAAACTTGACACGACTTGGAGTTCTGCCTCTCTCTCTTATGTCCGTGCTCACACTATTCTCTCTGGGAGTGTGTGGCTGGAGGACGACGGACACTCCTCTGGCAGGTTCTGCCACACTTTTCCCCTGTTTCGCCTCCTCTCTCTCTGCCCTGCCGGAATCCTCCTCAAAGACGTGGCGCTGCCTCGCCGGATTTGCGCTCCTCATCCCCAGGCTCAAGAGAGAGAGAGAGTTGGCGGAACGCACGGTGAAGCGCGCTGTGGATGAACCCTGCACAGGGCGGCTCACTGACCGAGCCAACACGCTCTCTGGCGATGACTCAGCCAAGTGAGCACTGCTCCTTGCGCCAGACGACCCTGGCAGTGTGTTCAAATTCACAACAGCTGATCGCACTGGCGCACTCATGCTCAAGGCTCAGTGGATCCAAGTCTGGGTGGCTGATAGGCAGAATTATAACACAAGCATACAGACAAAATGATCAATCAGTGGAGTTGGAACACTGTTCCCTCTGTAACCCCCCCATTCTGGAAGCATCCAGTGGTTTTGCTATATATTTTTGGTACTTCATTTCCCATAGCCTTCCATTAGGTCTGGTCAGCTCAGAGCAGGAGTTAGCCGATGTGGTTTCAAAAAGAGTTTCAAAAATGCAGGAAAAAAAACATACCACTCAGTGTCAAACAAAAACAAAGACTTAACATAATTATATGACAACAGTCCAAGAGGAAAAATAGAAACAACTCAAAGTTATGCAGCGACTCTGGAGAATGTGGATGGACGATCCACAGGTGTCTAATGATGTCAGGAAGGCTTGGTCACTGTTGAGCTTAATCAGTATCTTCAGTCTTGTTAAAAGGAAACTGTTGTGTTGATCTAGTGGGGCACATGAGAAACCATGGTATACTCAGAAAATATGCAGGCCCTGTGATCATGCTCTCTTCAGCCCCAAACATCCACTGACGCCTAGACACACACACACACACATGTGTTTATATTGATTTGTTCCTTGAGGTTTGACAGTCCATTTACACTTCAGTGTGGATGAACTGTTTGTTTTCTCTGTTTGTTTTCCTCTGAGTCTCCTGGCCCACCACTGTGACAAATGAGTCCCTTTTCTGTTGAAAGTCTCCACAAGTCTCTGGCCTCAGTTCCAACGAGTTGCAGCGGCCATCCGTTCCAATCCCCTGTCAGTGGTGCAGTTTTTTTTTCTCTCCTATTGGCTTTTGTTTTCTTGAAATGCCTGCAAGCAGGGAAAAAAAAGACAAGGACAGAGTTTATTTTCCTTAAATTGTCCCTCCTTCAAATCCTGATCTAATTCCCTGGAATGCTTTGGTAATCGTATCCAGGTCAGACACAGTCAGCCACTGCTGGGGACGGCCAAACTTAATTATGGTGTATTTAAAGAGCGGGATATTTTACAGGGCAAAGAAGCCTGATTATAGTCATCTGAGAGGATGACGAAGAAAAGAGAGGAAAATGAATGAAAGAAAGAAAAAGGCAAAGAAAAGAGGAAATGAAAGTGAGTGAGTGAGTGAGTGAATGGATGAATGAGTGAGTGAGTGAGTGAGTGAGTGAGTGAGTGAATGTGATGTGACTGAAGTTTCTGTAGAAGGACTCAACTTTCTGATCTACATTCATTTGACAGTTATATATTTGAGTGAAGATGTGGCATACTATTAAGTTACATTTATGAATACTATAAATGCCATGACTATATCATGGATTAACAGTAAACCTCTCGTAAGGATTTCTTGGCTACATCCATCCATTTACATTTTTGGTTGATGCTTTTATTTAAAGAATCCTACAGATGAAACTTGACATTTTTCATCAAGTTGACACCAGCGTTTCATCCTATTAATACAGACATTAGTCCACTAACAGGAACTGCTTGTAACCTGTAAATTTTAACCCTCAAGGCTCTGCAATGCTTTACGTAGCTGCACAATGCACCGTCTGGTCTGTTTACATAAGCAACATGCTTTGGCTACTCCGTCACACACACACACATAGAGTACATGCACAAGTGCATACGCACACACTGACAAAACCTGATTAGCAAATAGTTAACAGGAAAAACACACCTGACAGCAATCCTGACTGGGGCACAATTAGTTACACTGTCAAACTCATAACACAGAGATACGCAAACATACTGTGAAATAGGAGAACGACATCCAAATATCCACATATCAAATATGGGACATGTGCTACAACTGGTCAACTCTCCTAGCATAACTGTGCCAACAAAATCAGACAAACCGCAAACTCACTTACACAGAGTGAAAACCTAGTTAGAGTACATTCTGATGAAGAGCGATTACTGTGATTGACACCAGGACACAGATTTACACACAGATGTTTGAGGCGGCCAATCACAGGTTACCACACCTGAATGCGAACAAGCAATGCCCTGACAACACTGAAACTGTGATGTGTCAGCAAGTTGACTGACCCGCCTAAAATACAAACTCACAAAAGCATTAAATAAGCATCAAGTCAACCACCCAAATACACCTGGTGTTGTTTGTGAGCTTAGGAGAAAGAGGAAAGAACTGGAGATCTAATCAGAGATCTAAAGATGTGAGTCTGCGCTTGGGCTCTGTGTTTGACTGGTAGGGATGGAGTGAGCACAGAGGAGTTCTAGCAAGAGCTAATTAAACAAGAAGGGCAAACAGAACGTGCACATGGCTGAAAAAAACAAAGTGAGTCAGAGAGAGAATGAAAGACAGAAAGAATGAGGGAGAGAGGGTAAAAGGAAGTGATAGAAAGAGTGAAAAAATGACATTTCACATCAACCTATTGGTTTCTCCGATGAGCCATGTGAAATCAGAACAGCATGCACATAAGAGCAAACAGAGAAACAAACATATTAACCAATCAGGGGTGCGTAGAGCACACAAGCGAGACGGTGGTGATATAGCAGAGAAAAAAAAAGTGTGTGGCTGTGTGACCCTACCTCCACTCCTGCAGATGAATGGAAGAGTCGTGTCAGTTTACAGAAGCACCTGCTCTCCTGACTCCAGCGATCGCACACTTAGACATGGTCACTTCCTCCTTCTGTGAGGACTGCGACACTCGCGCCCTCTCTCACTCACCTGTGGTCAGACCAACTAACTGCAAAACACCTGCTGGATTTGTGAGTGAAAAGGCTCTCTCCATCCTCTCTATTTGTCTCCCTCCCTCTCTCCCTCTCTCAGCACTCTGTCATTTTTACATGATGTCACTCTAGCTCCACGCAGACTTGTCTGACTGGTTTGTCACCTCTCTCCTATCCTCTATACCCCATTCTTATTGTTGCTCCTTCTGCTCTCGTTCCTCTCCAACTCCTCCTACTCCTCCGTCCTCTTCCCACCCCTTTTTGCTCTCTCTTTCTCTCTCTCTCTCTCTCTCTCTTTGTCTCTATCACTCAGACTCTCTCACACTCTGACAGGACAGCATTCCTGATGATGGTGCTATCAACATGGTAAGGATGGTGTTCGGTGACAAAGAGCTCTCTGTGTTCAAAGAGATATGCAGGCACCTGGACACATGCTTCTTTAGTGTGCACAATGGGTCATACCCTGGCCAAACACACAAAGTAGAACTGGACACAATGGAGACACACATAAAATGCTGTGTGTGTGTGTGTCATACACTCAGGCATCTGACATGAACATGTAGTCTGTAGGTGCGAAGCCGTGACTAATGCAATTACATTAATGCATGTGAACATGGGAATGGGCACACAGGAACACACATGCAAATGAACAGAGATACAACATGCACAAGGTGTACACACACACACACACACAAACACACAAACAAATCCACACACATGACCTGATCACCCCCACCCAACACACACAAACACACACACACACACACACAAATGCACAAAGCCATGAATGCATACACAGAGACACCAACAGAGACAGGCTAAGACCCATGGGCCCCTATGCCTATTGTTCTTATGACATCATTAGCGAGAGACAGTATGAAGAACAGAGTGCGGGCGGAAGAGAGAGAGAAAGAGAGAAAAGCAAGCTAGGTGGTGGTTAAGAAGTGGCATAGACATTCTAAATCCTTTGAGTCTAGTCTAGCCTACCAAATGTAAAACCACTCGACTGTCTTACTTGAAAATATTACATGGGAATGCAAACGCACACACTCCCATAGTGACTGATCATCTAATAACACAAAGGAGCACCTGGTGACTCATGCCACAGACAGCAGCAGACTCAGGTTACTTTCATGTTTGGCAAGGCAACAGGTGTGTATCGCTACATGGACACACAAACAATGCATCATAAATTTGACAGAAGCCAAATTTTAGAAATGATTAAGAACAATGTAATATTACATAAGCTGAGATCTCACAATACACGGCTCCATGTTGACATGGCTCAGGAGGTGGCTTCCTCTGCTGGCAGCTATACTACTTACTTAAAAAAAAAATCTCTGAAACATTGATGTTAAATATGTAAAAATTTAAAAATATAAAAATGATCTTTGTCATTTAAAGGCACACTAGGTAACTAGTAATTTACCAGCTTCATAGTGACTTTAATGATTCAGTACGGGGTGAATGAAGGCCATCTCAGCTTCCCTCTCACAAACTCACAGCCCTTATAAGATGTCAACGTTGGATCTCTGCAGGATGAAACCGAAAGCATCTCACTTACCAGCCTTAAAAAAGTGTTTACTAGCTTGTCAGTCAACATAATTCTGCAAATTTGCTTTGTAGTAATTACAAAAAACTTGACTGGTGTGAACCAGTGAAAGCAGTGAAACGTCAGTTCTGCAATGTCACTTCTGCAACCAACTGAACGGAAAGGTTTTGTAAAAACTACCAGAAGAGCATTGAGACTTACTGAGTATTCAACTGACCCCTTTTTAACTGATTGAACCACCTCAATGTACAATCTGAGACACCTTTCTGTTTAATAACTAAAACAAACAGCTGTACTTATATGAGGATCCAATAATACATAACATATAGAACAGGGACAACACCACACTACTGTGACTACTGTGAATTTACTACTACTATGTCCAATACAGTACCATGGACCATCCATCACTGAGAAAAGTTATTTCAAAAACGTGCATGTCACTGCCATTATTTGCAATTCAGGAGAGCAATGACCACATATAGAGTCAGTCTCCCTTCAGGCTAAAAATGGAGGGAACAACTCTACTGCAGGGCACACTCAACCATCTGGCAAAACAACTATGGTACTTTCTATTGCATGACATATCATTACCTTGGGACTCCAGCCAATGCCATTACAGTCTTTTTAGGTTAACCACTGATGCACCCCAGCACAGAAGAACTGGACTCTGAAGTTCAAATACATGCCTTTGAGAGGTGGGGTAATTAAACATAATTTCCAACTGATTACCAATGAATTATAGCCTGCATTGTCAATATTGTTTAGTGGGGTGACTGTAATCATTTAACCATGCTAATTAGAAGATAAGAAGAACAGAAGCATTGAAAGAATTTTACCTGTTTGCATTGGATATCTTCTGTGGTCTCTGTCACCCGCGATCTGTCTTTCTGTTCCTCAGCTCAACAGCAGACGTTAAGAAAGAAAGAGAGCAACGGTCTCAAAGCAACTTCACCACTTCCTTTGTGAGTTTGCATCAAACTAGTGCCAGCAAACTTCAGAGTCAGATACAAGAAACCGTAGAACCAATCACAATTGCGGGAAACACAATACATAATGAGGAAACAATGAAAAGGCAAGGACAGAAAAAGATAGAGTGCAGACTGTCAAAGAGGAAAAGAACAGCCTGTGAAGGAGACAGAATATGCTGCTTTAATGTGCATTTCATGTGGGAAGGCCAACAAGACTCCCATTTACAGCAGTTCCTCAGATTGAGATCAGCAGGCACAAAGGGCATCCTTATTCTCATCAGTATCAACACGCAAACTGTCACAGCCTGTTGAACACCCCCGCCAGACATTAATGTGTAAAGGAACATGTGACAAATACACAAAACCCTGGATGGACGCACGCACACACGCACACACACACACACACACACACACACACACACACACACACACACAGACAGAGACAGACAGGAGAGGGAGAGAGGGGGAGAGATAGAGAGTGTATGGGTTTAAAATTATGTGGTCTGAGTAAGAGACATTTAGTTAACAAAACCCGGTTCTTGGGGTTAAGTTTAACCTATTGTTGAGTCACCTGCAGAACCCAACAGCACTCTATGACAAACACTTTTTTCTCTAAGATTGCCTCATGCAACCAGCACGTCTGCCATGTGGTAAAATCTAGTGGTCCGGAAACAGCTTTGGGTGCAGTATTTTAGATTTGACAAGAAAAGAGTCCGAAAGGAGTCGAAAAGGGGAAATGAGAAGATATATTGTTTTAAAAGTTTCTTGAGCACAAACTGCAATGGCATCATTCATTCCCTTCTTTCAAGAGATAGCACTATGCATGCCTGTAAAATACATCATGATATCATCTAGAAGTATTTTTTCAGACCAATATTTTCTTACCAAGAACAACACATTTTAAGCAGTTTAAACTTCCAATAAGAAACAGCAACTCTGAGGTTGTCATTATGTCATTAAGATTAACTTGTAATTGTGATGTCAAAATTGTATAGCAGTTACCCCTCTTGATTAATGCCATCTAGTGGTAGTGTATAGTCAATGGGGGATGAGCAGGAGCATGCAATGTTCCACTAGCCTACTTCACCCAATAAATAGACAAATAAATCATCAAATGAATAAATCAAGTCCTAAAATAAAAAAGTGTTCTTATAACTCTGCTGCATTCTGAGTTCCTGCTATAGGTGGGAATTAAGAAACGGGAATTGAGTAAAACCGCGAATCCAATACTTCAATTCAATGGAAATTTACCCCTCTAACATTATCAGTTCCTCTTATCAATACCAGCATGTTTTTCAGACCATGGTCATTGTTTTTTTTTCTGAATATAAAACTGAAATGGATAGTACATGTACATGGTTTCCTTCATTCTTATAAGCTGCTGTGGTCACATTGGTCACATTGACAATGGCACTGATATCGATTTAATCCAATCAATTATCATTCCTAGTGCATGGTCAATTCAAATAGGTAGGCTGAGCTATTAAAAATAGCCTACTAAATGGAGGAGGTTATTCTGCTCAAGTCAAACGGGGTCATTTAGTACTTAGAGTATAAAAAACAAAGTTTAACTTTTTTTTTTTTGGGTGGAATACAACATTTATTTTATAACTGTTTCAAACTGCTTCTGGATTAATCATATGTTGCAGCCTAATAGGCCTCAAGAGCTCTGTACTTGTACTCAAATCCACATAATCACAGGTGGTGGTGATGATCATTATCACACATTTAATAACGTAACTACTCTACATTTGCCTCAGACTGAGAGTTAGCGCAGTGCTTCTTCCATAACAGTAGACGGCAGTGTTCCACTTCAATTTCTAAATTCCTCTCCCAAAACATTTCCCCGATGAAAAAGTCAGATGACAGGGACAACAAAACAGGAAATGTTTTGCAAGGCCTTCATCTCTAATTAAACAAATGATGTTCAAATTTGGATTACTCTTTACATGAATTGGTTAAGAATAACTTTAAGTGTTGCAACTGACGCATTTAATCATGTCGTCGTCCGACTCACCTCTATCGGGCGTCAATGTAGTGCTTGTGATGGCCTACGGTAGTCTGGTAAGGGTTGTTTACATTTTATCATACATTATCCTACAGTTAATTTGTCATTGCCAAGCATGACATACTTTCTAAAATAAGGACGCGATAAACGTATCCAGCTCTTATCTAAGTGTAGAAGCCCGAGGGGCAGTTGTTTCGGCTAATTTATTTCTGGCCTAATGTTTACGTCAACCTTTTTCTTAGCTGTATAGCGTACACACAAGTGAAGAGTATGACAGTGATGGAGAAAAGAAATAACATGGCCGCAATTTTGATTGTTTGTCATGTGTCTCAGTCCTCAGAATTTTGATATACCACTAATCCTGACTCTCTCTTCGTTTTAGGTGTTTGTGTTGCTTTTCATTTTTGTGAAAAGACAGATAATGCGGTTCGCCATGAAGTCTCGCCGAGGACCACATGTGCCTTTGGGTCACAATGCTCCGAAGGTAATTAGCATAAGCAACGTTTAACTTTTGGGTAGGGTAGAGACGTTTGAAACCTGGTTTTCCACTTCTCAGAGGGCAACTCGGTGTTTTGTAGTCTAGTTTAAAAACTCACCTCGACAGATTCTAACTGCAAGTAAAAACTTTCAATTTGCTCTAAATGCAGGATTTAAGGGAGGAGATAGACTCACGTCTATCCAAAGTGAATGACATCCGCTACGAGCCGCGCCTCTTGGCAGCGGAAGACGACCGTCTCACTTACCGGGGTCAAAATGGTAACGATATAAGGTTTCATCTCAAAATGTGAATGAAAGGCAGTGTATGACACTCATTGACCCTCTGACCCTATTGAACAAATCTTATTCCAAGTCAGATTAATTTCTGAATTCTAATATCAAAGGCTGAAATATAGATCTAGCATCATACAGTAATCAAGACAGTGTGCCTCTGTACAGTCCTTAGGAAAAGCTGAAAAAGTAAAAAGGTTTCATTTGATTTTTCAGGTTGCTATAATTACCTCTATCGAATGAAAGCACTAGATGCCATCAGGGACACTGGTGAGAGTTTTCCCTGTTTTGTCTTTATACATGTCTGATGTAATCCCACACCAGCCACAATGTGCTTATGAAGAATTGTGCTTCTCATTTATCCCTGTATGTGTGTGTGTGTGTGTGTGTGTGTGTGTGTGTGTGTGCGGGGTCAGAGTTACCCTTTCGTGAGCTGGGTTATAGTGCCAGTGCATTGACCGGCCGACGCTACAGAAACTGGTTGATTGAACTGAGAAACTCCCACTCACTATTTAAGACCACCCGGAGCGGCCTCATCGACAGACTGCTGGAGGGGTATGACAGCGCCCGACATGGAACAGGGGTTAGTTCTTGTGATTGTTGATGACTTCATTCATGAGCTTCATTTGCTAGCATTTACTCCTAAACAGTATTTAAGCACACAGGTCCTGTGAGCTTACTCTCAAATGTGTGCAAGCTGCACTCTTTTTTAGATAGCTTGTGTGACTTGTGTGTTTTGGTGCAGGCTTTTGGAGAAGCTGAGTTTCTAAAATATCAGGATGCCTTGAATGAACTGTCCACAGTGTGAGTACTCCAACTCTTTTATTCACCACACTCCGTTTCTCTTCCTCTACCTCAAAATCTCTGTTTCTGCCACACATTGCTTTTCATCAACCTGTTCAGTCAAGTAATACAAGTATGAATATGAGTAATGCAGTGTTTGTCAATAAATTAATAATTCTCTGTTCTTAGTATGTTGAAAACACAAACATTGCGCTGTGTACCATTTTTTTCAGTTTGGATCAGTTCCACCCAATGCGAACGTTTAATCCAACATTTTTGCGCCATCTCATTCTCTGCAGGGTGAAGACCCATTCCAGCTCCAGCAGTCTGAACCAGCAGCACCAGTCAGCAGCCAAGGACCTGACCAGCTCCCCCGGCCCGTCCTCGGCCTCCACCATCCAGGTCACCTACCTGCCCTCCTCGGGCCAGCGCAGCAAGAGGCCCAAACACTTCCTGGAGCTCAAGAACTTCAAGGACAACTACAACACACTGGAAAGCACCCTTTAACCATCGCAGGGAGAGGGAGAGGAAGAGACATTCCAACAGGAGAATCACTGGAATCAATGACAGGAGAGTTTACACTTAATGCACTTGGAGGGCCCTTATGGGTGAGGAACTGTGGACAGTACTTCGCTGATGCAGCCACCACGGCTGGTGAGAATGTATTCCTGAGCAGGGTGGCGTTTGCTTCCAAGGAAAGACGTGGAAGAAATGTGTCTATACATGTTTAGCTTTTTAGCAATGAAACAAAAACAGAAAGAGAGTCAGGAAGTACTGGAGCTGCTATGCCAAGAGTTCTCTTTCTGTTACCTTGGAGGGGTGATTGTAAGCGAGAAAAAAACTCTGTTATCCTACCAACATCATGTCATTTAACAAGATTTGAAGAAGCTATTTCAAATTCTGTTGTGAGGCTCTCTCCGAGCCCTATTTGATCAACTAGGGGAGGACAGACTCCAGAGATCAAAGGTGAATGTTACTTCCAGAAATATTTTAGTATTTTTGAAGATGGGCCTAGAAAAATTTCTGCAAGCAGTGGTAAAGCTTGTCTTCTCCCACCCAAACTATGATTTGATCATTTGAGTCTGACTGCATTTTCTTGGCCATGCCTCTCATTGGCATACAAGTGTATATATACTCACAAGCTAGCATTACATCAGAGGTGTGTGTGAGAGAAAATTTTCTGGAGATTATGTAACTGATGTGCATTTGTGGATGTTGTCCAGTTTATTTTGTAAAGTACATTGCAGAGAGACCATGCCTTATGGGTAATGTACAGTACATTGCCTGTGTCTGTGCCATCTCCTCATCTGAAAACTACAGTTCCCATAAGTCTCTGTAGTCTGCAGATGCACTCACCATAGAAACAATTTGAAACTTACCTTAATAACTTTAAATTCTGGACAGCTAAACAGTATATTACTGTACTGTGATTCTAAGTGCACTTTTATTCCATTTAATGTATTTCTAGTTTTTAGGAGAATGTTTGAAATTTTACTGAAATTATGAGAATGGAGTGTTTGCGTGCGTGTGTGCGTGTGTGTGTGTGTGTGTGTGTTTGTGTGTGTATATAGGTGGTTGGGGTGTGGAGTGTTGAGGGGTATTTGGATGTGCTTGCGTGTGTGTTTGGTTCAGCTCAGTGTGCACATTAGTACGTTATGCTTGTAATCCCATGAATTACCTTGTGCACGTGTGATTAACAATACAATTCCTGTAGTCTGCACCTGAATGTAATGTTGTCTCATATATTTGTGAATCTTGAAACTGGACCATAAAATTCTCAGCGTAATGCTAACTTTGACTCTTGGTCTCATGTTAAACACCAGTCCCTCCATCAGGTACTCTACACGCTCAGTAAATATGCTCTACTGAAGGTAGCATTTTAGTTTTCAAACATTGCACACTTCTCTCATCAAAATACAAACCTGTTTTGGACCAGGGCTTATTCCAAGTAGATAAGTGATAAACCTGGATAAGTTAGTTTGAGGAAATGGTGAACCCCCTAATGCTTGCTTTGCTTAAATAAGAGAATGAGGACTTCTGGCTCTTATATTGTCAGGTTTACCACTACCTCTGGGTTACTCAGGTGTGCCTCTTAACTACCTGGAATATCCCCCAGGATAATGGGCACCTTAGAGTGTTGCAAAATGGTCTTGTCTGTAAGTACCATAAGTGGCCACTAGATGGAGCTCTGCTTCCTAATGTTGAAAGCTCATCGGTGATTCAGTGTGAGAATCTAGAGCAATTTCTCACTTGTCAAACACTGAAAAAATACACTGTTGCTTAGAGCAATGATAAAGTGCAAGTTTATAGTCTGTGAAGATGATGAAGACGATGAAGTATGGAGAAGATATGTCAGAGAAGATATAATATGCTAAATGAGAAAAAAAATAAGGCCAGAATCTAATGGCTGCACTCTTCAAACAGGCGCTTCTGTAGAGGGTCAGGATACAAGATCAAAAGGAAAGAAAAGCAGTCGGATTTGAAGCAAAACTGTTCTCAGATCTCAGAAGCAATTTCTGCTTTCTTGTAAAATATTTAAATACATAACTAACTAACATACCATACAATTTTCCCCACTATTGCATGACCTGGTGTGTTGAACCAGTAACTCTGGTAACTGAAATAGCCAGGATGGTTTGCAGAATGGTTGCAGTCTCGCTAGTTAATTACAAGTTACTTAACCGTCAAACTGACTTGGAGGTTTATATTTATATATATTAAAAACTTGTAAAAATGCAGTCAAGAAAGCTGAAGAAAATGCAACGTTTTTTCTTCTTTTTGACAAGTAGGAACTCTCAGACCACTACCACCACCACTGGTCATTGTTGGACAATAACCCACACAAGAGAGACAACAGACACTTGGGATGATTTATTGAAATATCCAAACGGTTCACACAGTATTTAGATAAGTTATTACATGCTTTCTAAAGCACATCAAAGTAACTACAAAAAATATGCCTTCACTATTTACAGGGAACATCAAAGGAAATCATTAGCTAAGTGCTACATTTCTCAAGATAGCAGAAGTATACACTCAGAAAAACAAATGAAAATGACAAACACATCAAAAGACAAACACAAACATGGTACTATGTACAGACTTGATTACTAAAAATCAAAGCTTTATGCTAGTGAACTGAACATATGGTTGCATATCCAGGATCAATATTAAATAGGACAAACATCTGTGTTTTAAATAATCTTCATCATTACCATCGTCCTCTTCATTTGACTTGTGTCAGCGACATTGCAGTGACGCAACCGGCCAAATTCCTTCGAAATTACACACGCAGACAGAAACCCACCCTCTCAGCTATCTCCCAGAGATGATGTCACCGAGTTCCGATCAGAGTTTAAACCATAAGTCTCTCACATACACACAAACACACAGATAACCCACTGTGTGCACCAGGCTCTCTCCAACGTTAATCCAACTATATCAAATAAGCTACCACAAACTGTACAAGAGAAGAGTAAGAAAGAAAATGTCTCTGTGTGTGTGTGTGTGTGCTAAGTAAGCTTAGTCTAAAGTCTAAACATTGGTTGAGTACAGAGATTGAGGGAAAGCTGGTTTATAGGTTATTGCTATAGAAACCCTGCCAATCCCAGCAAACAAAACACAAGCTGCCATTGTGACGCTATTTTTAAAAAAATAACCGATCAGTTTCTGTGATGTCACTTCCTATCCCGAGGTGATCCCAGGCTCACCCTGTTTGGCTGAGTAGATTTACAATGGACTGATTTATCATGACAGTTAAAATAGTTGCCTTTCTTTTGGTGTTTCATGTGCCCGCTGGCTACTCTGTTGAAACCACCACTCTGTGTAACGCACTAATGCTAACAAGCACGCATGTATTTCATTACCCTAAAAAGTTTGCTTGAGTTGAGGCAACAGATTTGTCTGGACTTGACCTACGAGTGTGCTCTGGTATACTCTGGGCTGGTATTGACATCCCTAAATGATAACTCATTGTTAGGAATGATCCAGCTTCCCGTTTGGTCTTCATTTAAACATGATGGAAGAGAATTACTTCGCCCTTCCCACATTCACACCCCCTCCTACACACACAGTCACACACACACACACACACACACACACACACACACACACACACACACACACACACACACACACACACACACACACACACACACACACACCCCACTGTTATCTGCCTCTTGTCTCTTTGTATAAAGATCAGACCCACTCTCTTTAATCTAAGTAGCTGTGTGTTAAAGCCCCTTAATCAGTTACAGTT
>PYXC01001172.1:1425000-1457500 GCA_015244755.2 Tenualosa ilisha | reverse complement strand
TGAATCTGTGACACCTCTTCTGATAGCATCTTCAGACTCTGCTGCTGTCGGGCCTGCTGCTGTTCACGAGCTTTCAGATACACCTACACACACACACACACACACACACACACACACACATACATATGAAATACACTATAGTAAAAAACTAATCATCCCCTATTGAAGCGCACACACACACAGACACACACACACACACACAGACACAGACACATCCACACACTGAAAATAGCACACATAACGTTAAAGCACAAAGTTTCCAGTTTCAAGCACAGTCTACTGACCTTTATGACCTCAACCTTCTCGTTAGAGGGCTTGATTGGCTCGTTCTTTAAGGGCTCCCTCTCTGAGGGGGGCTGCACCACAGCAAAAGCTCTTCCGATAGGCTGGAGAAAAGAAACACCACATTCCATTGGTCAGAAAATGCAGATGCAAGATCAAGCATCACCAAACATAACATGCTCCACTGTCTCTTACATGCGCAGATTTTGCACTTCCTGCTCCCTATATAGGCTATGGGCCTATGCTGACTCTTGTGTGTGTTTGTACAAAATGCACAGGATTTTATGAGACTATAGTGGGGACAGGGATGAGGGGGCTTTAGAAACCGTGCTGGTTTCAATAAAATACAATGTCGACAATTATTTCTACAGCAAAATAGAACTGAATCGATATTGATGAAAGAACTGCAAATAATGCAAATTAATGAGACCTAAATGTCTGCATTCATGTGTCAAATATGGTATATGAAACTATTTTTGATTTCAATTTAGACTGGTGTGGCAAATTAGACTGTGGTGGGACACCATAGTCTAGTCAATGTATGGGCAACACTCATATGTGAAGAAGAAACTTCTTTAGCAACTACACTTTTGTGAGCGTACAACCAGACTTTCCCTATCTATCTAAAACCCTATCTATCTGATCCAGATGACTGTTTATATTAATGCCACCTGATTATGGGAGATGCCTCAGTCCAGAACATTCAGATAAATCCCACATGCACACTCCCAGTATGTCACAGACAAACAGACTGTTCCATTTAACTCAAAGGATAAACATGTTTACAAATCAAATCACATGGAATCAACCCATCAGCCAAATAACAATTAGAAGATTATGATTCATGTGCCAAAAATGCACATGTGTGTGTGTGTGTGTGTGTGTGTGTGTCTGGACCTCTTGGCATCCTGGACATCATATTGTGGGTGGGGGGGGGGACCCCGGAGAGGCGGGAAGAGAACAGCGGAGTGGGTCAGTGAGGGGAGTGGGAGAGTTACGCAATTCTGGGAATCAGGAACAATAGCTTCCCTCTCCTCTGGATTTTTAAGAGTCTCTTGGTGAGTGTGTGTGCATGGTGCGCGCACGCTTCTGTGTGTGTGTGTGTGTGTGTGTGTGTGTGTGTGTCGTGTCGTGTTGCATAAGAGCGTCTCACACTTGGCTGAAGAAAGGAAGCCCTCAGCCCTTTAAGAGAGTTTTACGGGAAACAGAAAGAACAGAGAGGACTGGCACCTCTTCAGAGGGTTTAGCATAACTACCAAACTACCCACACTAACACTCACCATGGCCACTAAAAACACACACACACACACACACACGTAAATGCGCGTGCGCACACACACACACACTGCAGACAAACTCTGCAATATGTAAATTTCAACAGAGGAATTGCACAAATTGGAATCAATATGCCGCCATATGCTTATATTTTAGATATAATTTGTCTGATAGTCCACAGTATATGATTTACAGCCATTAAGAAATGGGTATTCTGCAAACACAACACATTCCCTCTGACTGTACTGATTGCAGCTGTACCTGTACCTGAGCTTGCATGTACACAGGGCAAAAGACAATCCCTTTGAACCTATCAGATGCCATTATGGCACTTAAAGATAACAGCAGATTGAACTGACTATAGACACTAGAGCCTAGTGCCCCAGGTTAATGGACAGTACAGGCATTCATGAGGTCGCTGTGTAGGGAAACGACCCTACTGGAGCAAGCAGTGCCAGAAATCGAACATTCATTCAGTTCCACAAATCTGCTCCATTGTTTTGTCTGCCTGACAGCCATTCAAGCTGAATCCAAACCTAGAACATGCGTGTGTGTGTGTGTGCATGTGTGTGGTACTGGATATGCGCAGTGTCAAAATCAAACTTATCTTAGCGCGCTTGTGTATGTACATACATCAAGTTTGTGTGCGTATGTGTGTGTGTCTACATGCGTCTGTTAACGTGTGTGTGTGTGTGCGAGTTGTGGGTCCTTACCTTGCCGTGGCTGTACTGCTGGTTCAGCTCGTAGCTCTGGTCTTGCAGGGTGAGTCGGAGTCTTCTGCAGTTCTCCTGAGGAGAGGAGAAGATGGAGAGAGAAGGTTCCCGTGTTAACAAGTGGGATGTAGGAGCAGAGCACAGAACAGAGTCACACAAAGAGACCGTTATGGGCAGGGGCAAAAGCAGGAATGGGAGAGGAGGGCCAGCTATATGAACACGTAGGAAAAAACAGGGGAGGAGAGGATGAGTAATAATCACAGAAAATAGAGAGAGAGGGGGGGAGAGAGAGGGAGAGTGGCGAAGAGAGAGACATAGAGAGAGAGAGAGACAGAGAGGGAGAGAGAGAGGGTGGAAGACTGAATGGAGGCCAAAAAGTCGTAAAAAGTGTAAAGGGAGAGCCAATGCCATGAGAACAGAGGAACGTGGGAAGAGAGAAAGCAAAAGAGGAAAAAAAGGAAAATGAAATATTTACAGGTCCAAAGAGACGGAATGTTCAGTGTAAACTGCGTCCTCTACTTTACAGCTCCTGGAAGATGCCAGAACACTCGCCCATGCCTGCTGCATTGATATTTGAAAGTGAATTTGAATTGAGGGATAGAGCGAGCGAAAGAGAAAGAGAAAAAGAGGAAGAGGGAGGGCTGAAGTTAAGTTATGACCATCCTTTCAGGGGGGAGGACGGAACATTGCTATGGAGACTGCGTTCCCTGTCCACAATAAACAAAAACCGGCACAGACACGAGGAACCTGGGCGACACACCAACAAAGGCCAGAGCTCTAAACATACTGTACACAAACTCAATGAGTCTCATAGTCATCCACACGTGCTTTACACACACACACACACACACACACACACAAACACACACACATATCCACAACACTAAAAGGTGAAATGAGATCTTTATAAAATATTACTTGTAGATATAAACATCTGAATCTCACTGTTTATGGTGGCAAAACGTCTATTTATTTGTCTGTAACCCATGCTGGAGAAGAGGATGTGGAGGGGTTGTGGTGCTTACATAACAGACGACTTCAGCTCCACATCTTGCCCTCCTCCCAGAGGCCTTGTTTGTGTGAGGATAACTGCAGCCATCTGTCTGTCACCACAGACCTCCACCACGGCATAATGAACTCTTTCACGTATGAGTATTTCTCTCTCTTTCTCTTTCTCTCCCTCTTTCTCGCTCTCCACTTTCCTTCTGAGTTTGTGTTCTGTGTGTGTCTTTGTCTGTTTTTCAGTTCAGCTCTTTCACATATGAGTATTTCTCTCTCTTTCTCTTTCTCTCCCTCTTTCTTGCTTTCTACTTTCCTTTGAGTTTGTGTTCTGTGTGTGCCTTTGTCTGTCAGTCATATTCAATTCAATTCAATGCAATTCAATAAGCTTATTGGCATGAGTAGTACAAATGTAGTGGTAAGCGTAGGAAAAGTCATGATTAAAAAAGTGTATGGAAAAGCCCTCTGTCATTGTCCCTCTCATGGCCACAGGTGGCCTCACTCTCTCAACGGTAGTTTGATAGCGAGTCTCCTGCTAAGTTAGCCATCAACTCGACTGGCAGAATGCACTACAGGGAGACTCATAAGACTTATGAGACTCCAGAAGTTTGCCACCCACAACCAGGACAAAAGACTGGGAAACAGCGACAGAAAGCAAGAGTAGGAGAGAGAGAGATAGAGAGAGAGAGAGAAAGAGAGAGAGAGACAGAGGAAGAGAGCACATTCCATGCATACTGTGCCTCCTCTATCACTGTGGGTCACTGCACCGAGGGCAATTACCACCCAGGGTTTTTGATCAGCCTTAGTGCAGCATGTAAGCCATTGTTCAATTACCAAAGTAGCTTATCTTAAAATGATCAGTTTATTGCCGTAAGAGTTTAATATGATCAGGTGGGTCGACATGCAGAGAGACAATTAAATACTTTTGTGTCAGACTGTCATGTGCCTGCTTTATGTCTGTAAACTACACGCATGCGCATCCTCCATAGGCCCTGGTGATAAAAACTGGACTGACGTATGTAGTTCTCTATGGCAATGACCTACAGTTGCATAACACACACACACACACACACACACACACACACACACACACACACACACACACACACACACAAAGCCAAACAAGGCAATAGGTCTTATCTTTGTAGATGCTAAAACACACAGTGCCTATCAGCATTCCAGTACACACAGCTTACATCAAGAACATGCACATACTACCCCCTTACCATACGCATTCATACCCCACCATTCATAAACCAAACCAAACATAAATCAAATTAATTATCAGAACTGATTTCCAGTTGATCCACAATATCACATGCCAATATCCCACAATTGTATAGAGTTCTTGTCTATGTGTACACTATATAATCCTGTACTATACATAACCTTTTTTTTACAATAAGAAATCTCCTGTAAATCTCTATGATTTAACTCGCCAAAACCTGACTCAATCATTATAACAAATCAATCCTTTCATCCGCTTCTTTTAGACAATACACAGTCAAACAAAGCACCCACCACCATGAAGTCAAGCCACCATTTCAAAAGCCACCCACTCAAAGTAACACATTCAAAGCAAACTCAATGATAACTAAAGTTTAGCGGAAAACTGCGCTCGCTAACTTTAACAGACTTTACCTGGACTCGTCTGTCTCTGAAACACGCTTCCACTTCGCACTGGTCTCTGTAAGACTGGGACTATGGTCACAGTCACGCTGTGTGTCAGGAGCAGGGCAAGCAGTGAGCCAATTTGTGTGTGTGTGTGTATGTGTGTGTTTATCTCCCATACAAGGCAATGAGAGTGCTGACCAGTGCATCATCACACCTCAACCCAGGGGATAGGCAGGAACCAGGCATGCACACACTCACACACACACACGCACACGCACACAAACACACGCAGACGCACAAACAAGCACACACGCACGCACACACTCATACACACACACAGACGCACAAACAACCACACACACACACACGCACACACACACAGTTAATACACCAGCATTGTTTGTCATGTCTATAGTCCGGAGTGTATTAGGCAGACTATTTGTTGTGAGCCAGTGAGTATGTAGTTAACAAAGGCAACTTTAAAGCTGTTTGCCTGATTCTCTGCATGAAACACCATACCTCCCTTACATAACATAAAGCCTCCTTCTCTCTTTGTATATACATGTGTGCCCATTTTCCATCCGCTGCTATGAAATTAAGTTATGAGAGCCCTGAGATATGTAAACAGACAGACATGCAGCGCTAACCAGAATGATGCAGCAGAGGATAAAAGTATGAGAGAGACAGATAAAGAGAAAGAGAGAGAATGAGAGAGAGAATAAAAGAGAGAATGAAAGAAATGAGAAAGTTCCATATAAATTTCTCACGTGATGGCCAAAGGTGGTCAAATAAACAATAATCTTGTCACTGCCTTCTTTGTCTCCCTCTCTCTCTCCCTCTCTCTTTCTCTCTCTCTCTCCCTCTTTCTCGCTCTACTTATGTTACAGGCTCTGAATGCAGGTCTGGCTCCTGTCTAAAGCCACTGAAACCCAGCACAAGGAGAGGAACAGGGCGAGGGGGAGGGAGAGGGAGAGGAATGTGCCACTGGCCTTCTTCCAAGATGGTGAATTGTGGAGATTTAGAGACAATAAGGAGAACGGGCCAATAAAACAGGAGTTGTCCAAACACCTGTGAGGACACAGTGAAGAAATACACAGGCGAAGACTAAACGTGTGTTTACCGTGAGAGTGCAGAGAAACTGAATCAGAGACAGAGAAAGAGAGCGGGGTCCTGGGGGTTGTTCATGAGCCGAAAGAGCCGTGGTACTGAATACCAGATAGAGGCCTCGCTTTCAATCACAAGTGGACAAAAAAGCCCAGTTAATCTGTCCTCACACAAACACACACACACACACACACACTGAGTGCAGAGAAAGAGACAGTGAGAGAGCACACACTGTAGTGAGTGTCTCCCCTGTGTTGCTTTCCTGAGGCCCACTAGAAAAACCTGGAGGGGCTTTGTGGGAACTCTAGAACACATAATCTAGACACAACTACAAACACAAACACAAACACAAATTCTACCTCATGGGTGGGTCCAGTTCATGCACTACTGACCATACATTCAACTTACAGTCTGTGATTTGTCACCAGACACACATCCTGTCTCAGGCCGCTTGTTATTGCATTGCTGGATTAAGGAGTCTGAGTGCAATTCTTCCAAAAGAGGTTTCACAGCAACAGAAATCCAATGGCTTCAATGGCTGAATGACAATATGCTTAATGTTTCTTTTGCACTGATTATGACCTCCTAACATAGGTCTGAAGGTCACTGGAACACAACAGGACACGACAGAAAAAAACAAAGTGTTCTCTCTCCGCACTGAGGAATTTGAGAATGTTGTGTTCTGAAATTTGAGAACCCGGCGAGAACACTGCCACTGCCATCCTGCAAACCGAGGCGCTGGCAGACTGTGCCCTGCGGTTCTCAAGCGGAACGGTTCCAGGTGCCACAGTCACGCACCTGAGGGTTGATGGGCACAGACATGGTCACACACCTGAGAGGTGATGGCCACAGCTATGCAGTTTGTCACCCCATGGCCATTTGCATATTACCCAAACAGGGGAAACAATGGGGCACTGTGTACATGCCTCTTTCCATCTGAACTCATTACATAACACTGCAATGGTTCCTGTGAATTGTTTAATGAATAACAGCACTGGGGAGTTATTTAAAGCAGTACTGCACAGATAATGGCCTCTATATAATGGCCTCTACATACAGAGGCTCTGACATGATAGTTTTATATGAGCATATGAGATGGCAAAGGACTGAAGGTGACGTCAGGGGTGTCCAGGGCAACCGTCCTCTGTCTCATTTGCGTGTGCTTACCGTGATCTGTGTGTTTGCTCTGTGTTGCTTCGCATATAGTGTTTACATGACTACATGACACGAGCCGTCCTCAGCAAATATTTAGTGTTCTTCCATTTTCCCGTCAGCCGCCAGGATGAATGTCAGCAAATGAGCAGTTTGCATCCGAGACAGATAAAGCGAGTGACACCGACAGATAAGTGGAGGGAAAAAAAAGAGAAAGGAGAGTGAGAGAGTGAGAGAGAGAGAGAGTCGACTGCACAGACTCAGCAGGTTTCAGTGAGGTATGACAAATATGTTTCTGGCTATGTGGCGTTTCTTTTATGTAACGCCACACGGGGGCCATTCCATAACCAGCTGGGGAACAATTAGTGAACCAGTGGAATGATCAGACTGCAGCAAGGAAGAGCAGACGCATGCACACACACACACACACACACAGCAAAAATACTGAGGGAAAGGTATCTTAGTGAAGGTCAGGATATGAAGGAAGTGAAGGAAGAGCCAAGGCTCTGGATGCCACCGAGCTTTCCTAAAAAAGCTTTTGGTGTGCAGAGGAGAGAGTGACTCTGAGGTTTAGCATTTACTCACTAAAGTCACCTCAAATGACTTTGTATTTGAATGTGCGTGTGTGTGTGTGTGTGTGTATGTGTGAGAGAAAGAGAGTTGATCCCTCTAATAGCTCCGTCAGGTGTGACTGAAAATATGCAGCAGTATAAGCTTTTTAGAATGTCTGACCTCAAAAGTATGTGACAGCAAAATGCCATGGATAATGCAGTACGTTGTGCAATCATAACAGCGCGAACGAGCGCAGAAATACACACAATCCACAGGAGTCAAAAATTTGCTGAACTGATCCGTGTTGTGTGTAAATTGTGATAAACAAATGGTTAAGTCTGTAAATTATGCAAATCCATATCTAATCCAAATGGCAAATAACAGTAGAGTTGTTGAGTTCCCTAACTATGCTTTGTTAATCATTATGATGGTGATCATTAAATATTGTCAGGGGTCAATCATGGAATGTTTGGAATGTTCCAGTACTTTCCTGCTAGTGGACATAATTTCCTTTACTCATGGACACTATGTCACTATGAAAACTATTCCAGGAAGAGACAAAGTGTACCATCCCAAGCTGTTGCTGAAATATCTCTGATCAAACACTATCTTCAAACATCACCAGTCAGACCACCTGTCGCCTGAAACTACGGACAGCAGAGTTACCGCTGCTTAAATGAGCAACTGAATGATGATTAATCTACGTCACTACTATAAAAGAAAAGTAACATTATTAGGCTGACCTTTTGACAACATCTCTTGTGTGATGTTGTCTTTATTATGCTTTTTATGACAAGCATCTGAAAGAAACACTATAAAGCATTTTGACATTTTTTAAGAATCTCTTTTTAGATTCCCTTTTTTCACCAGACCATCCATTTTGGTACCATCTCCAAATGATTTTGGATGGTACGTAGTCATGTAAAGGGCAGACAAACACAAGTGTTATTCCCACCAGCCATCCAGGATTTGCACTGTGCACTTCTAGGTGGAGCGTAGGAAACCACAACAAAATAAAATGAAAACCTTTGCAGCATGACATTGCTGTCCTTATCCTGCTCAGTAAATAATTCCCGTCACTAGGCAGACTATGGATTTGTTCAAGCATCAGAACATGCCAAGCAGGTTTGGCCAATTAAGCCCCCCTAAGACGCATACTTGTGTGGCATTTCCTTCTTAATCTCATCCCAAGCTGTGCCACTCCAATGAAACCCTTCACCTGTCCACCTAAACCAAACCTGACCCTGGCCGAATAACACCGAATAAGCCGAGTTGCGCTGCATTTGTACAACTACCTTTATGCTCTGGTGCAAAAGTCTGGGCCTATAACTTGACTGTATGACCTTCATCGTATGCGGGTTAAAACTGCAACACACCTTGATCCTAATAACCACCTGCGATCCTTACATAGACATGAAGGCGTGTAAACACGGTCAAAGTTAACTAGTACTGTACAACACAGACATTTAAATAATGCCGGTTAATAATTTGCCATGGTTATCTTCGACACTCAGCTTGGCGACAGTCTGATCACTTTCCTTACAAACGGACTTGACCCAAGTCTTGGTTTACCTGCAACGAGGACCCACGGAGCTGTCCAAACGACAGATGTTAAGGGGTAATGCCCGCAGTGATCTCTTTACCTGATGGCAGTGAGTGTCGCACCAAACATCAGGTGGCACTAAACCAGATTAAGCATCTGTTGAGCAGTAGCCTAAGTGGCTGAATGTGTAACTGCGAACTAACTAAGAAGCATTCACTAACATGCGATCTGTAACTGGCGAACTTTGTGTTGTTTTTAATTTGTGACAGAAGTTTGAGAGTAAGAAAAAAGCAATCGTTCCAGATCCTTCCACGGTTCACATAGTCTATTACAGGTCACGTTCAAAGCGGCATTTTTTTTACATGAAAACGGAATGAGGTGGCCTTCACTGTGGCCTTAAAGAAAGGGTAGCCTCAAACTCTCCGCTTGAGTCTGTGATCAGAGTAACCAATGCGCAACACACACCTGGGCGAAAATAGCAACACCTCAATTTAACATTTACTCACCAGTCTTTCTTCTGCTCTAATGTCATCAACTGTACACAAACTCCGCGTGCTTCCACTCATCTTCGCAACAATCTCACGAAAAGTTAGACAAATAAATAAATAAATAGTTGCAAATTATTAATTAAACGAACGGGATACAATTAATCGGAACTGGTTGAGTCGGTGTCAGTCTAACGACCCGCAACTCATATATTCATTCAAATGGGAGTTTGTCTTCTGTGATGTTCTGGTTGAGAAAATATGCAATGCTTTGCGCGCAACGGGCAATAAACGGTTTTGTTTGAAGCTCCCCTCCCTCTACCTCGTTCTCATCACGTCAGTGACTGGCTGAACCGAGAGTTCGCGCGTGACCTCACCACTCAAGCAGCTCGCGCTCCCTACATAGCCTGTCCCGGCACGCCCCCGCGAGGCTGAGCTGCACACGAACTGAAGCGCATGTCGAGACACCTGGCCACCTGCGCTGGCTAAAAAAAATGAGGAAGTACAAAGGATGACAAACACAATAATAAATCCTGCTCCTTTGCAGTGTTCAAACTAAAGGTGCAATACGAAAGGTAGATTTCGTATTATTTTAAAGCCACGTGGTGTATAAGGACAGGATAACTCATATAGCCTAAGGTTAATATAAGGATAACTCATAGCCTCTGGGGCACGTCTGGATAAAGTTTAGTAGGACAGAATAACACAAGCTTTCAGTAAAGTAGTTTTTATTTTTTGTATTTGTTTTGGAGTGTGTGTGTGTGGAGGGGGGATTGTGGAGGTAGGTATACATTGGTGGCATCCCTTCCCGTCAGGACTGCTGATACTTCACAAGTGTCTGCACTTGAAAAAGAGGCTAGGGGACATCACACAGAGAACACAGTGGCCTCTTCATCAAGACGTCCCTGAGGACAAGTGCTTTCCAGGAAGCTGTGAATAGAGTAAGTCAGCCGTCTCACTGACCAACTCTGTGTGCGAAATTCCACAGAGATTTGAGAAACAACTTGCCACAGATGGCCTGGTTTCTCGACTTTGGAGAGGACACAGTAAGGAAAAATACAGAAAATAACCATGCTGCATTTTTATTATCACTATTGTGATTATTATCACTGTGAGCCGGCCTTTCCATTCAAGCATAGACATAGGCTAGCTTCCCTTCAGCACAGCTGCACATATGTTGTTAAGACGAATTTCAACACAACCCATGGGAACATACTGATTGTGCTTGTGTGGAATTCTGCCCTCTGGCTCCCATAAAACATATACAGGGTGACAGTGTAATAGCACACACACACACACACACACACATACACATACCTACACACATACACACACACACACACACACATACATACATACATACATACATACATACATACATACATACATACATATAAAAGCAAATTTGAGAAACTTCTACGACTATCTTCTCAGTCGGAACAGTACTGAAAAAAAAATGATGAAAATTATGATGAAACATAGACACATTCTTTTTCTCTCTCACACACACAAACACACACAGTCACTGACACACTCTCATAAAAAGGTGCTATGTCTCACTAAGGCTTGCTGACTGATGTCTAGGCGAGTGCAAGAGATGCGTGTAGTGTAAGAGACAAACCTTTCCATGCCAGCTTCATGCATAACCCTTTAAACGCACCTGTTCCACAAGCAAGACTGGGTATGTAAGCATGACTCAAAACGTCTATGTGAGCATGACTCAAAACTTCTCAGTAGAACTTTCATATTACAGGGCATGGGGGAAGAATACGAAGAGTTCCTGCCAATACATCATTGACTGACTATGATTACCAAAACTAACCATATTGTATGGTATGGAATATTCAGTAAATAGGTGGTAGTAATCATAGATATAATAGATATGTAGATATCATATGATCATAGATATCATATGAATAAGACGTATTCAAACTCATTCTGATGCCACATCTTAATAATAATTTCTGGTATTGTCAACACCTGTCCTGCACAATCAGTCAGCCCATATCCCTGTTCTTTCAGACTGCCAAGTGCTTTCGGTAGAAATAAGAACAACACCATTTGGTACAACGTAGACCGAATCTGAGAGCTGGCAGCTAACGCTAATAGATGAGGGCATTACAAAAACTAAACTTCCTTTACCTCATCAGTTAGCCTAGTATTGGCTGCTGTTTTGCTATTTGGTTTACATTGCATCAAATTCTGTCATTGTCATACCTGCCTGCAACATTTGGCATTGTGAAACATCAGGGCAGCTGGATGATTCATTCCGGATAATCCTATATCCTCCTAATAATTTAACTATGTTTATGTGGCAAGATAGGCACAACATCACATCTGCTCAATATCACATTTGGCTACTACACAGTCAGGGATCTCTCCATTAGCTTAGGTTTCCTCCAAAAATGTTTTGCCTGGTCAGTCAGCGAACAGAGGGCTCTGGCCTGTCCAATGACACATTGCTGATGTAGGCTAACAGTCTATACAACACAACAATAAAGGCTGCTCGAACACTTGTAGGTCAACCAATACAAGGGTATTGGAAGCATTTGTAATGTGTTTGTGCATATCTACTGAAGGGGGCCTGTGGGTCCTTCCCCAGAATTAAAAAAAAAAAATTAGATGTAATGTCCTCCTTTCTAGTGTTATTATATCTAATTTATATTAGATTAATATCTATTAGTTAATATATCTAATTTAATCTAATTTTTATAGCAATGAATTTAATGGCTTAATGGACTCTGTACACTGAAGATGAAAAGTCCTAGAAGGACATTCGTTTCAGGACAGTCACTCTTTTGAACATCTATTTTTGTGAACTGAGGTAGGCTAGATTGATATTAGACATGAGTATCAGTTGTATAGAGTAGTTATAGTAGTTTACTATCCAAAGTAAGCCTAACTAATAAGCCCCCCATGTTCCTAGCCAGTACAGGGTTTATTTCGTAGTTAGCCTGTAGCTATAGCCTCATTACAATTGTTTTACCAACGTAAAAGCTAATTACTGGAAATGGTTGACAATCCTGTCACTCCCCCTGTGCACACAGGGAATCCTAATAATCCAAACCCAAACCCTGAACCAAAGACTTAGCTGGCATGACTTGGCTCCATGATTGATTCATGGCAGTTAAGTCTTTGAGGGCTCAAGGGATAGAAAGGACATTGGATTCAGCACTGTCACCTGGCTACTCTGATTTATAGAACTTTTAATTCGTTCTCACTTGCAGCTTGCAAAATTGATATAGGCTAATTTGTAATTTTTGCAGTTAGGCTTACCATAAATTATGTGTTTGCTAACAGTGATTTTGTTAATCACTGTTAAAGACATTTGGTTTGTTATTTTCTCCATTGCTGTTTAGGTTGAAGTCATCAGCTTCATCATTACTCATCAGAGCATCAGCTATCTCACTAATAGGCAAGTAGGCAGTACAGCTCAGTTGTTACAGTGTTACAATATTGCTGCAAGAGACTCTGCTATTTGGCTACATTGTGTCACATTCTCTCAGGCTACAAACAGAATCTAATTATTTACCTAGTTTCATCTGTGGCATTAAGTAGTTTTAAATGGATAGAGTTGAAGAGCTGGAGAATGGTAGCCCATATTTTGTTAAAGACAAATCTGCTTTAAATAGAGACAAGATGTCAAATTTGCTTAGAAATAGAGACAGCTTGTTTTTTTTTTGTTTTTTTAAAAAAAACAAGGTCATAGGACAGATATATATATATATATATATATATATATATATATATATATATATATATATATATTTTTTTTTTTTTACAGCCACGTCCCTGAGGGGGAGTATTTTTCCTAAATTACATCATGCTATACAGTAGCCCACTCAAACAAAGTAATCTACAGCAGCTGTTATTATAGAACTGTATAAGGCAAACTGATTATATGACATGTTGCTTTTCAACTCAGAGACATTTTAGTTAGTTATTACTTAATTCTTTGATAGGAACCTAATTATTGACATCCTTGTTAATATGCTACTGTCTACCAAACACATTTAAGGTCATATGCATTCCTCTGTCACAAGTCATTAATTTCCTTTTTGATGAATAAAATGTCTACCTATCTATCTGCAAAGAAAACACGTCACGTATAAAGACATGTTATTGATGGTGAGGAAGAAAGAATTACAACTATGCTGTCAGTTTTTGGAAAAACAATCAGTGGTGAATGAAATGACATTGCAGTTCCATGGAAGAGTGATCAAGGAAATAAAGTTCCAGATAAGAGGAAGATATGCTATTGGACGTAGGTCAATTGAATTGTTTTCTTGCTCTGTTCAATCAGTTCTGCACAAAGAAGCAAAGTCCAACATGTGCAAAGCGAAACCTCAAGAATTTTGACCAACTAAGGAGAAAGGAAAGCCCTTCTGATGTGTTTAAAGATCAACCCATAGGGCGCTCATATCCGCTGCCTTACGTCAGCTATAGTTCAACGAAAACATGGTTTTTATACAATTTTGATTTAATATACTTAAGTATTTATATTACTCTCTTTTTATCAGTATAATACACATGATAGATAGGGTTAGATAGGTAGATAGACAGATAAATAAATAAATAAATAGGAATAGGAAACAACATTATATAACTATAGACAAAGAGGAAGGCTGTTGTAATGATAATGATGAGATGAAGAGGAAAAGGCACCAAAATTTGCATCAACTGTAACGTGAAGCCACAGGATAACAGCCACTGTATTTGCATATATGGTCATGAAAGCTTGTTGTGGTTGTGTGAGATGGCTTCCTTAGAAGTCTTTATGCTCTGCTGGCACTTTGGAACAGCAACCAAAAGGTCAGCATTCTCGGCTCCTGTCCAACATTTAAATCTCAACACACAAAAAGGCGACCACTTCCTCAGAAGTCCTAAAACAATCAGCTCATACATGCCATGGAATACACACCCTTTGCACTGATTTCTAAGTAATTATGGAACAAAGCAATTGTTGCATCACACAATGATTATTTTTCTCTAATGTGTAGATGGAGAGCTGTTACTAAAACACAGCTAGTAACGTTTGGAAAGAAAGAAAGAGCAGCCTTTACACTGAACTTAAATGTTTCAAGGAATGCAAAACAATAGAGACACGCAATTCTAAGCTCTCAACCTGATCTTCTGTGGTATCCTCAGAGCTAAGACAGAGCATCTCTAAAGAAAAACACATGACCTCATCTAAGTTACGACTCACAGACAGCTCTATATATATCAGCTGATGGGACTGATGATAGACTTCTGTGGAAAAATATTCCATGATATCTGTAGACAAAAATAAATATCCTTCTTGCTTCCTGTGAAACACAGCAAACTGTGTTGTGACATAGCATCATATCAGTCCTGACAAGCTAAAATATCACAGTAAAAGTACAACATACAGTACAATATAACAATGAGGACTTCACAGTTTAATTTGATCACAATTAATTGAAACACATTTGAAAATTCTCATACAACACTTGCCATTACTACAATCTAAACCGGTTGAGGCCGACTTGTTTGGGTTGAGAATACAAATCATCACATAATAGGAAATATTAAAAATAGCCTCCTGCACTGAAACTATTTATTTACCAATCCCACACCGAAACATTCTTATTCACAATACAGGTATGGTTAGACCCACCTAGTCCCTGTGATTACCACTAATTCCACAACACCACTCCCCAATCAGCCTGGGAGAGGGGAGACTGACTTGCCCTTATATGGGAAGCCAGTATATCTTTATCTTGGCATCTTTGCTCTCTTTATGCCTCTCTTTATATCTTTATTACAAATAACCAATTTTTAATACCATTGTTAACATTCATGAGTGATCCTTTGTGAGGGATCCTTCATGATTGATATTTTATCATGAGTTTGATGAGTTATCTGCAGCTGTCTGTACCTAAGGGAAGGCCAGTTGAGTACAGTAGGCATGCAGCTTCACAACAAAAAGGATTCCCACACTACTGGGTGTGTTTGCTTATTTTAAGACCTTGTGCATATATTGTAAATGTGAGAGCCACTGATCTCATCTGAGCACAGGCAGAGTAAGAGGTTTGATGTTCAGTAGATGTTATTATTATAAATAATAATAATGATAATAACAATAATAAAGAGTGCTGAAACATTAGAATGAGTCAGTGAGCGCATGACCTGATCATCCCCTATGTGAGAGCAAAGGTCATTTAGATAGTTTGCTAGCGTTGCTCTAGTAACGCCCATTGATAATTAAAAATATTCTGTGCTGTACAACAGTCTAGCATTCCCATCATACCAGGACCACACCCCTGCGACCTACAACATAAACCAGTTCAGCTGTCATCCTCAGACGTAGCCATGTCACACATTAAATCATTACCTCCCCATTCCCTCATGTTGTTGACATGCAGTAGGGTTAATCATAGGACTCTGACTAGAATGTCACCAGTTACGTGAGGACTGAAAAGTCATCCACACAAGACTTTCCTTCCAACACTACACACTCATCCATGGATAAAAGAGACCCTGATGAGCACATCCCTGTCTGCTTATTAACAAGTGTAGTTGGCCCTCCTCAGAGACACAGTGGAAAGGCTGCTCTTTAACTGTCTTCATGAAGAAAACAGAAAGTTGTCAATGAAACCTGTGAATTCTTTGTCACTCTCCACTGGGACAAAATGTAGCCCATTAAAAGTTTATGGTTAAAACTGGGCAGTGTCCTTCATGATAAGCACTTTATGACAGACTGAAAATAGTTATGTCAGTAACAGTCACACAAGGGTCAGTCATACAGGCACCTGGCTGAAATATTAGTAATCAAGCCAGGACACATGAGCCAGGGGTCGTCTGTATGATAGTTGCATTGTACCACCATCGTTTAGCAACAACTGAGCTAACATTTGTAGGAACGCACCCCAGGTTAGCGCCGCCTAGTATCTCGGCTCAGTATTGTATTTCGCACAATAATCAGGGCTTTAGTTTCCTCAACAAAATTTCTTTGCATCCAATCAGCGCCCAGACACCACAAAGTAAATATACGCCTATCAAGAGAGTCCAGACTCTTTGCAGTCTTAATGAAAGTGAAGAGAAGTCTGGTCTGGTCCACCAGGCTAAGGACACGCATGTGGGATAGAACTATTGCCCCACAATAGTTGTCTTTAATAGTTTAACTTCCCACCAAGAACCAGTGGTGGGAAAAATATTGCCCTGCCAAGGAAAAAATGAGAAGGAGAGGTTTCAGTTAAGTCATATAATTTACTTCATACTGTAGCTACCTCAGCGTGACTGAAATTTTATACAGTAACTTCCCGAATATCACCCACACCATGTATAAACTTTAGGTCTGTGTTTCAAGCGAACTAGAAAAAAAACACAACACCATGTATTGACCTCTCCCATGTATTAACCTCACTTTACTAAACATTAACTAATGAATCAGAATCAGATCAGGGTATCATGATAAGGTAGAATGATGAAACGAAATGCTTTCCTATTTATAGCCCTCACCCATGGATTAACCTCATAGATAAAGAAATTGTGCAAAGTCAATGAATTAGCATCATTTAATAATCGGAAAATAAATGGTATTAAAAAATTATACGATGTGTAGAGTCTCTGTGAACAGTAAATAGTTGAACAGATAGATATGTCAATGGGGATTGTAGCAGCAGTGCTGTGTGCTTTATAGTGTAGACGTTACCTCAGTGCGACAAGTGTTTCAGAGCCCACTGCTGTCAGCCAGCGTTCTCATGGCTGGGTTGGGCCCAGGAGCCCAGGAGGAGTGGAGGAGAGTAATGGGAAAGGTCACAGCACAGTGCACATGAATAGGTAAGCATCTGATTCAGGTCATGACATAACACACCCAGCCACACACACAAACACACACATTGCACAGACATATACACACATACATACACAAACACTGCACAGACGGCTGAGCAAGTTTGTGAAGCCGTGGGTCACACGCACAAATTAACATAGAAGGCAAGAAAACAAACAAACATACACTTAATGTGAGCAAGAATCACTGACAGATGTGAGCAGTCAGATAAAATATAAAAAGGATGAAATTAACTTCGCGTGTTTTTCTCTACAACTCTACACTACAAAAGTTCTGTTTTTCTTATGAATTAACACATTTTTATGTCTGTCCCAGTGAAGAGTAACACCAAATCAGAGATCGAATTTCCACTGTAGACAAATCTGACACATTAATAGAGAGAGGCTTTAAACTGCTTCAGCGCCACAACATCCACAGCATCCACAACGTCCACAACTTTGGTACGGCTACCGACAACAAGAGTCTGTCTGTTGTAAGTAAAACAAACACACACTAGCTTCGTGGTTTTTAAATCAACACTTAATATAATAATGGTCACATAAATAGATTTAAAAACAGAAAACATAACACTGCCTTACTGTAGTGGATTGTTGCAGATTTTTTTTATTTAAATAGAAAATGATTTTATACTGTAAAAATACTGATTTACAGTTCTAAAGAACCCTTATTATTTTGTACCATGCCACGTATGAAAATATTCCATGAGAATAAAAATACAGCAAAAAGCATCTCTACATTAAGGTACCAATTTTTTCATGTACAAATGTGTTGGAAAAAATACAATTATATATCACACTGATGAATTAAAATCATAATCACGGCCATTGTTTTCAATGTAAAAGAACATCTACTTAAATACAAAAAAGGAACATGTACAAAACTGAAATTATCATTTAAAAAAAAAAAATCCTTTGGAATGACCATGCAAACAGAATTACAACTGAGAGAGAGACAGGAAAAGACAATCAGCATGAAGACTGTAAGGCATTAATGTGAGATTACAGGAACAGAGTTAGTGGAGCACAACAGTAAGGGACGCACAGCAGAATACAAATACAGAGAAGAGTACTTCATTGGCATAGACAGGTCAACAGTATTGACAGGTATAGATTTCAATGCTGACATTCTCAACTCAAACTAAATGCTGCAACCTTGCAATCTCAAAGCAATTTCATTGCAGAGGAAACTAACATTCTTAAAATGTTTAGTCCAGAGTCAATCAACCCATGGCCCTGTTGTTTGAGGTTGCTGGGCACTGTGGGTAAGAATAAGGACGAGGCAATCATAATCATATTCTCGAACCGGCCACTAACACTAATGCGCTAAGCCAAACAGAGGTTTCCTTGCCCTCATCAGTTAGCCTTGGCTGCTGTTTCTCTATTTGGTTGACGCTGACCCATGGGTTTGGGTTTATTGACTCTGGACTTGCTTTAAATGACTGATCTGCCTTCACTATTTAAAGGGAAGTTGCACGATGACTATGCTGATTAAAGGCATCAATACTCTCAGTAGTTAGCTGTTGGCTCCATGCCAGTCTCAGTACTTGATCTGCTGGACTGCATGCACATACTCTGGAAGTTGTGTTAAGTTCCTTAGGTTCAGGCATGCTCAGTAAGGTTCTTTCAATGTTCAAGCAAAGATGCCACGAATCACATACAGTGAGAAATCTCACTAGAAAGACCAGGAATGTTCAGAAGTATAAATTAGATTATTGTTTTCTATGCTCACATTACACATACAGGATACTGTGCTTTATCTCTTTGTATTATGAGTACTTTCTGTATACAGGAATTACATACAATCACAAACTATGTTATTGATCGCTTATTATTGCAAGACATACTTCTCTTATACGTAGGCATGTATATATCTCAGCACAAACATGGTAAGCAGCGCTAACTGCTATGACACCATTAGCCTACAGAATAAATGCATGTTGAGCATGCATCAGTGGTTACTTGCTGGTAGCTGGTCTGAAATGTCTTTGCAGTGTTGTGGGTTGCCATAAATGTGCACCTATGACACAGCAAGCTCAATCTATCATTACAAAGCATTGTGGTGGTGACAGTGCTGTTTAGCAAGGGCCAGATAAGGCTCCTGCGTTCCTGTAAATTACAGGGCAACAATCATCTTACACCCTGCCAGTCCTGTGGGGTCTGGGCCCCAGTAACCCTGAACATTTATGCTTATGTGAAATTACAGGGTAGAGTCAACGGGAACAATCTTTCAGCAAACTTTAGTATCTCCGCTTATTGCATAAGCGTAGTGCGTTACACAGCATATGGCCTTAGCACAGCCATACCATATCTGCTACAGTACACATATAATCTAGTGTAGTGATAATGGAAGTGGCTGGATAATGTTATGTTTGCCACTGTTTTTGGTCTGTCTTGTGGTTTACCGTTGACAGTAACATGCCATTATTGCTCTGTGTGTATTGGTGTGTGCTGTGGCAACTAAACACTGCCCTGTGATAATGATGTGGTCCTCTACAATGCAGACTTGCATCAGTATTGTTCTCCAGTTAGCCATTTGTGTGCCGCTGTGTGCTTGCTGCGACACTGATTGCAGTCACGGAAGTGCGAGCCAAGTCTGACTGTGCAGAATCGGTGAGATTATAGCCCACAATGTGTCAGACGTTTCACTGTAGAGTGTGTGCTTATTAAAACTATATTTAACCCTTGCTAAAACACTGTACTCTCTGAGTGCTGGGACTAGGGCTGCTGTGTCTGTGTTAGCTGCCAACGTGGAAGCATTCGTGACAGGCGAGCCTGTCAGGCACTTTGATCTGTGACAGGACCACTCCTATCCCTCGGCTGGTTTTTGTCTGTTATCAATGGCCAGTGAGGAATTGTGCAGACCGATCAGGTTTCTAGGTTACAGTCCGCCTCCCTCTTTCCTAGTGGAATGTTCGTTGTGCTCTTAATACCACTGCCTCCCTCCCTCCCTCCCTCCTTCCCTCCCCTCTTTCACCTACCCCTCTTTTTCATCTGTCTCTATCCCCCCTTTCTGCTCTAGGCTAGCTCCTCTATGTATTCTCAGAGAGTACCTGTCCCTTCAGTCACATCTTCTGACATTGCTGAAGAGTAAACTCCAGTGTACCTAGCCCGTCCACATCTCTGCTAATAATTCAAGCTAAATATAAATTATAAAAAAGTTCAGCACTGCTCCCAGTGCTATTAGCATTATCATTCTCGCCCTTTGCATAAGAAGTCTCACCCCCCCCCTCCCCTTTCTCCCTGCTTAGTGCTTTTTTTTTGTACCCTGTAGACCGCACCCCCATCCCTTATGTCTATGATTCTTACCCTTCCCTCAGTAGCCACTGCTACCCTACTGCTCTAGCGTAGACATTGAACCCAGCGCTAGTCACCTATAGTGTCCCTGCTCCTCACCCAGCGCAAGTCACCTATAGTGTCCCTGCTCCTCACCCAGCGCTAGTCACCTATAGTGTCCCTGCTCTTCACCCAGCGCTAGTCACCTATAGTTTCCCTGCTCCTCACCCAGCGCTAGTCACCTATAGTGTCCCTGCTCCTCACCCAGCGCTAGTCACCTATAGTGTCCCTGCTCCTCACCCAGCGCTAGTCACCTATAGTGTCTCTGCTCTTCACCCAGCACTAGTCACCTATAGTGTCCCTGCTCTCACCCAGTGCTAGTCACCTATAGTGCGCCTGCTCCTCCGGCTGACGCTTCTGTGTTGAATCTAAGCTGGAGGTATGCCTGTGAAATTGATTGATTGACTGCTTGTACATGTGTCTGTATATGAAACCTACAGTGTAAAGGATCAGACCAGTGTGAACATCTATAACTGTGCAGTGATAAGCTGGTTGGGGGGGCTGGGGGACAAACAAACCAATGGACCATTTTCTGTAGATGGCCTTGTTAGTGAACAAGTGTGATTTTGTTTGGCTTTTTTTCTTATTTAAATTAAGGCCTGACCTAAGGCATAGATTCTACAAAGAAGCATAGAGTGGCCGGTGACCGGGGCAACCCCAGACCACCCACCACCTCCTCCTCCTCCCTCTCAGCAGGAGCTGGTCTGCAGGTTGCTCTCGGTGAGGATGGAGGTGATGCTGGTTGGATCGTAGAGGCCGTCGTCATCGTACTCGTCATCCGAGCTGAGGGCGGAGGAGTCCAGCACGGGACGCATGGCCTGCTGAGTCTTCCGCCTGAGAAGAGAGGGAAATGATCAGGGAATTACATTAATCAAAATCAACTGTGCATGTTACTGGCAATTAAGGTGGCGACACATGATGCAAATGTTTGGAGCAATGATGCTGCCTAACCGGTTCCAAAATCCACGTGTATATTCAAGTGTGTAATAGCTATGTTATATAACAGTTAGCACCTGACCTTGCAGTGACTTCAACATCAATGCAGGCGAACAGGTGATCATACAGAGCAAATGTGCCTTGCTAATGCTGATTGATGATCATAATAATAATGATCTTAATGTTCAAAAATGTTTGTGTGTGTGTGTGTGTGTGTGTGTGTGTGTGTTCACAACACAGGAGTTATGCTACTGTGCTCAGGCCCCAGAAGACAGAGGTGACTAAAGACCCCACAATAAGCTCACTGATTGAGCTATATTAATCAACAAAGCCTTCTGGATGATGTCCTCCAAGGTCTGTGTGTGTGTGTGTGTTTGTTTGTGTGTGTGTGTGTGTGTGTGTGTGTTTGTGTACATATGCTTGTATAGAGCCTCTGAGTTAGAGTAAGAGCCTGTTCAAACAACAGGGCGCTCTGTGGGGTGATGCCTGGCACGCTAAGAACATTAAGTGATTTCATGAGGAGATTACAGCAGTGAGGTTCTCTCCACAGGCTCAACGGTGCCCCCCTCTGTACAAAGAGTGAATCAGAACTGCCCTCACACATAGAACAAACATTTGATGATTCAATAAAAATATTTATGACAATATGCATTATTAGATGAATTATAAAACACTCAAAAGTATGAACAAAGATGTGCAAACACACACACACACACACACACACACACACACACACACACACACACACACACAGTCAAACAGGGAAAATCTTAAGTGATCAAACATCATTCAGGATGCAGTATGTGCCAACCGGAATATTTTCATTCTCTTCACACCCATACCTCTGTGTATTTGGAGACGTGCTTGCTGACGCACGCTGATGATGAAACAGACACCGTTCCCTAGGGAGTGCTGCCCTCACACGCGTCTGAGTGCTTCCTATATTTTCACAACAACTTCCAGCAGTTGTTTATATATAAACCTGAGAGATGACATATTGTGCCACCGCTTTGTTCTATGGTATGAAACAATTTCCAGGTTAGCGTAACTAGCGTTACTAATCTGATGATACTAGTTATTAGTCATTACACACTAGTACTAATCATTTACATGTTGTAAATATTGTAACTTTTTTCCCCCCTCCTTTCTATTTTATGTCATTGGCGGGCATCTTACCCTGACGTGTGCTAAATCCGGTGTGAATCAATCCATAGCCCTGTTGTTCGAGATTACTGAGTGCTGTCTTTAGGTAAAAGAACCAGGAAATTTAATAAAACACAGACTGAAAAGCTAACAGAAAACTAGCGTGAAACGAATGGGGAATAGTCAAATTAAACTGAAAGTGAGTATCTGTGCCCCAATCACTTAGTGTTAGCTCATTATTCCCTATTTGGTGTATGTTGTACAAAATGTTCTGGTTCTTTTTCCTGATGACAACAATCCTGAGGATTGATTCACACCGGACTTCTCCTTTAAGTACACAGAGTTTTTGCTTCCTAAACATGGGCATTTTCAATACACTGTAAACTTTAAAAATACCTTCTAAAGTTAAGATTATTTTAATGCTGGGTTTTGTGAAAGAGAAGCAGAGAGACTTTCAGAAACGCTTTTGTGAAATGACTTGTGTCTGCGTTCACAGGTGTCTGTGTGAGTGTCCGTGAGGTAGAGAAGAGAACACAGTCAAATGAAGTGTGTGTGTGTGTGTGTGTGTGTGTGTGTGTGTGATATCGTGGCAGGGCCAAGCTGTTGTGTGCATTTTGCTTTCCCTGCCAGCGAGTGTGTCTGTGTGACTCCCAGTGGAGTTTAGAGTGCTTTGGATCAGTGAGCTGGCAATGACCGCAATCACGCAACCTCACACTTCACACAAACACACACACACACACACACGCATACACACACACATGCATACACACACACATGCATACACACACACACACACGCATACACACACACAGCTTTTTTTTTTTTAATCTCAGGACAGGTTATTCTGTAATTGTGTGAACTGAGCTGAGATAGAGTGGCTCAGTGAATTAGATTTCAGTGATTCACTGCCAAAGAACAACAAGTTTTCATCCAACTGTTACCTCAAAAGCCTTGACTGCCGTAACATACATCATACATACCTCTCCTCTCTCCGTCGCTCTCACACACACACATGGTTAATTAATGTAGACATCTTTAGACAGGGATTGCTTCTCTCCTATTCCCTTTTATACACACTCACACAGACACACACGCCTGGAGAAATTCATATAGTTTAGATATCTCACGTGAATTTATTCTACCGTCTACTAACTCTGTCTGGCACACACACACACACACGCCTGCACAAGCCTAGAGGAATTCACACAGTTTATATAACTTACTGGAGTTGATTGTACAGTCTACTGAATCTGCCTGGCATACAGTTTATCTATGTCCTCTTACATACACACACAAACTCACACACACACACACACATTTTCTTGAACTGTCCTTATTTCCACGTCGGCTACTCTAGCTGTCTTTCACTCGCTATCCGTCTTTCTCTTTTATCATGCGCGCGCACACACACACACACACACACACACACACACACACACACACACACACACACACACAGGTTCGAGTGTCTTACTTGAGTTCACTCTCCAGTGTGTTGACTCGTGACTGCAGGGCCTCCTTGAGTTCCTGCTGCTCCTCCATGTCCCTGAGGGCTTTTCTGCGTAGCCCCTCCAGACGCTCCACCTCACTCTCGCCCTCATCCACCTGCCGCTTCAGGGCCTTCACCCGCAGAGACAGCTACACACACACACACACACACACACAGAAAGACAAACACATCAGCATACACACACAGTTACACACAGACATACAAATCAGGCCGCACACACACACACACACAGAGACATACATATTAGCACACACATACACACACAAAGGTACACACAAAAAAAATAAGTGTATACACACACACACACACACTCACACACACACACATTTCTGTTAATTTTCTGTCATGCTCAACTCTACTTACTCTCTCTACCTAGAGTGTGGGTTTTTTACAGTGTATACCTCTGGATAATAATTATAAATTCACTCTGAGCTTGCTTTGGAGTGTGTGTGTGTGTGTGTGTGTGTGTGTGTGTGTGTGTATGTGTGTGTCACCTGGTCTCTTTGTTCTGTGTACTGATGTCTCTCTTCGTCCAGTGTCATGTTGAGATCTTTCAGCTTCCTCTCCAAGCGACGCTGTGAGGACAGGGCTACATTCTTCTCCCTGTCAGACACACACACACACACACACACACACACACACACACACACACACACACACACACAAAGATCAGTTCATCATGATGTTCTAAATTACATTCACCCTATCAAAATACCTTCTTCCCCTTCATAAATATTCCCAGTGGCTTGTGAGCCAGCTGAATTGTGGGTAGTGTAGTTTCTCCCACCTCTCCTCACTGTGCAGTCTCTCCTCCAGCTCAATGACTTTGTTTTCCAGCTGAGAGACGCCAGACGAGGAGCGTGTCTGCCCTTCCATCTCTGCCACACGGCTCTTAAACTCCTTTATCTGAGGGGAGCATGGGGGAGAGAAGGAGAGAGAGAGAGAGAGAGAGAGAGAGGGAGAGAGAGAGAGAGAACAGAAAGAGGAATTGAGAGAAAATGTCAAGAGGGCATGAGTAAAGAGAAGCAAGAATAAATACATATTTAAACAGCAGACTAAACAGTTTAAAGGAAATTTCTATGCATGACTGCATGTGTGTGAGAGAGTGAGTGTGAGAGAGTGTGAGTGCGAGAGAAAGAGATGCTGTGTATGCGTTTGTATGAGTAAGAGAGGGTGTGTGTGCGTGTGTGTGTGTGCGCGAGCGAGCAAGAGAGAGAGAAAGAGACTGTGTGTGTGTATGTATGTGATGTATGTGTGTGTGTGTGTGTGTGTGTGTGTGTGTTGCCTGTAGCGCACACACCTGTCTCTCCAGGGCGTTCTTGTCCAGTTCCAGGTCTTGTTTGGAGGACCTCTCCTGCATGAGTTCAGAGCGCAGCTGCTCTATCTGTGTTTGAGTGTGTGTGTGTGTGTGTGTGTGTGTGTGTGTTTTGGAGAGAAAGAGAGAGGTAGAGGAAAAAAAGGTCTTTATGGTCACATTCACAAAGCAGCATTGCACCTCATTTAGATCCTCAGGTCATGCATTCAAGCCTGCAGTTTGGTGTATTGTTTTATTTTGGTCAGATGTTGATCTGAAATAAACACGGCAAAATTATTCTTCTGGGATGTTTTTCAGTGGTCGACCTCTCTGATGATGATGATGTGTGTGTGTGTGTGTGTGTGTGTGTGTGTGTGTGTAGCCCATCACCTGGTCTCTGCTCCTGTTAATGCGTTCAGTCATTAGCTCCACTGTGTTCCTCTCCTCCTCCAGCTCCATCTCCAAATGCTTCATCTTATCCTAAACAGACACACACACACACACACACACACACACACACACACACACACACACACATTAGCACACACACACACACACACACACACACACACAGGGACACATACACACAGACACACACGCATATTCACATGTAAATACACAAACACACACACACACACACACACAAATATAGATATACAGTATCTAAGGACCAAAATGCAGTGTAAAAGAGCAGTGTAAAAATGAGTGTGGCACATATGCACCTCCTTGCTGCGTATCTCTCGGGCCTTGTCGCTCTGGCTCCGCGTTGGCTCTCTAGCTCCCCCTCTAGGTGACGCAGACGGTTAGTCAGTAACTCCCTATCCAGCAAAGCATTGTCCTTCTCCTCACTGCATGTCACATACTCCTTCTTCTGCCGAGACAGCTGCACACACACACACACACACACAGGTTACAATTAATGTACACATGAGAAACATAACAACTTTTCTTCCCCAACATGTCTTGCTGTTTTTCCTGTATCTGTAAGCCGTTTCTACTGAATGCCGTAACAATTCTGGGCACTATACCTGATGACTTGGTGTGATTTGAGGCTTCAGTAGTGCACCCATTGTATCCATAGCCTAAACCTCTCTCTCTACCTCTCTCTCTCACCTCCTCCTGCAAGGAACGCAGTGCATTCTGGGCCTTTTCGACCTCGATCAGGCGCTCTCGGCCAAGCTTCTGGTGCTCCTGCTGCTCACGGCGAGCCCTCTCCCTCTGCTCCTCCAGCTGAGTGTGCACAGCCTCCACTGACTGACGACTCTCCGCAGATACCTGCTCCAGCTGCAGAGAGAGAGAGAAAGAAAGAAAGAAAGAGAGAGAGCGGGAGAGGGAGAAAGAGAGAGAGAGAGAGAGAGAGGGAAGGAGACAGAGAGAAAGAAAAGAGGGGGTGGAGACAGAATCAATGTTGTACTGTTAACAACCTTCCACTTGTCATGTCAATGAAGAACAGGATGTGAGAGGGGGGGAGATAGTACCACTACAAGGTGAGGGCTGTGGTGGACGTGACAGAACACTTATATATAACATTTCAGTCCTCTGGGAACCCAAGTACAATTCTGACCAGCACTCACTTCCAAATCCCACCCCTTGTCCCACTCACTTCCTGCCTCTATGCTTCTTTACATAAAAACATAACAACAAACAAACAAACACTTAAGTCTAACTTAAGTCTGTCTACCCCTAGTAGTTGTATATTGTACAGGTTGCAACCTGACATTCTTATAAGTTTGTGTCTGCCTTTTTTATGGACCCCCCCACACACACAAAAAACAAACACACACATACATACACACAAAAACAAACAGAAAAAACACACACAAACATATGCGCACACACACTCTTACCTCTTTTGTGAGTCTGTCCAGTGTGCGCTCTGCCTGTCTCTTCTGATCCTCCAGCAGGCCATTCTCCTTGCGCAGGGCCTCCCTCTCCCGCTCCTTCTCCTCCAGGTGGAGGACCAGCTCGTCCCGCTCCCTGCCCAGTCTGGTGCTGCTGCGCCTGGCCTCATCCAGCTGGGCCTTCAGCCTCTCCACCTCCTGCTGGAGCTCCTGCTCGGCCTCGGAGCTCTGGTGCTCACGCGCCTGCAACTGGGACTAGAGGGGGGGAGGGAGACACACACACGCACACGCACACACACACACAAAATGTGAAAGTGAGTTTGAGTGCAAGTGTTTGCGTGCAGTCATGTGAATTTCTCTTTGAGGTGATTTTGTGCATCCTTCATTCATCCCTGAACTTGTGCATACTGCTCTGATGATGTTTGATCACTTAGATTTCTGTTTGACTGTGTGTGTGTGTGTGTGTGTGTGTGTGTGTGTGTGTGTGTGCGTGTGTGTGTGTTAGGGATGGTTCGATACTTGGTTTGATACTCAACCTGAGCACATGCTGGCATTGGTATCAACAGTCATGTGAATTTATCTCTGAGGTGCATGGGTGTCCTCCTGCTCTTCTCAGAGTACGTGTGTATGTGTGGGTGTGTGTATGTGTGTGTGTGTGTGTGTGTGTGTTCACCTCTAGTCGTGTGAGTTTCTCCCTGAGGCGTGTTTGTGCGTCCTCCTGCTCCTCCCTCTGGTCTCGGAGTGTGTTGAGCTGTGTCTGCGCCGACTGCAGCCGGTCTCTCTCCAGCTGCAGCTCCTCGTCTTGCTCTGCCAGGCGACTGCGCAGTTGCTCCGCCTCCACCTGCGCCTCCTTCAGCTCCCCACGCAGTGCCTCCACCAATGAGGGCTCAACTAGCTACAGAGGGGGCCGGACACAAGTAGACTTAGGGGAGGCTAACTACGGACACTACTGGCCAACTACACTGGCTTTCATGATATACAGTAACATCAGTGTATAAAGATAACCAAGACGTGGCTTCTTGTCTAAAATACAGAGGCCTAAAAATAGGAACACCCATGTGGTCTCTGAAGCAACATCCATGTGGTCTGATTTACATGGATCACTACATGCACACACACACACCTGTTTGGCTTTCTCGTGTGCTTTGGCCAGGTCGTCCTTGTGGCGGCGCATCTGTTCCCGGAGACGGTCCAGCTCGTAGGTGAGCTCGGCCTCCTGCTCCTGGTGGCTCTTCTTGAGGGACACCACCTCCATCAGCTTCTTGTCCCGCTCCATCTTCATCTTCTCCACCTCCGACTGCGCCTGCTTCAGCTCCCCACGGCAACGCTCCAGCTCCTATGGGGAGAGAGGGCCAGGCCATGAGGTAAAACTACTGAACAACAACAACAAGAAAAGCCCTAACCCTACCATCACAGGTACCGGTGACTCAGCGATTTGAGCAGGCTACACTTGTGGCTGAGGAGACATTAGTAGCTCATAAACAAGCAGTGATTTGTTGGTAGTTGGTTGCTAACTTGCTAACGCAAGTACGTGGGTGGTAGATGTATCATATATCACCACAGATGTATTTGCTGGTTATAAAACCTATGTTTTCAGATTTAACAGTAAACATCTCAAAAAAAAAAAAGGACCTAAAAAAAGTCATTAAGCTCAAACTTTTTAGTGTAACACACAAATACTGATTGTAGCGTTAGGTCCACCATTTAGAATTTTTTTGATCAAAGTTCACTGTCAAAGTACCTCCTCACGCATGCCTTCACGGATTGGCTATTATTAAAAATCGCCTGGTTTTGTCGCCCAACATTTGCATAAAATAGAAGCTTTTCTGTTTTTTTCCCCGGCCCAGTTGCCTCCAGTTGCCACCCCTCACCTACTATCACTGAACATGAATGGTAGCTCACTGCCAGGGATTTTTTGTTTCTGTTGTCCGTCTGACCAAAGGTAAAAGGTAAAGGTAAATGCTGTTAAGGATGCGTGTGCATGATGTCTGTCTGTGTGTGTTGTTCAGTATGTCAGTATGTGTGTGTGTGTGTGTGTGTGTGTGTGTGTATGCACCTTTTTGAGCGTGTCTGTCTGGTTTGGATCGGGCATCTGCTGTTTCATGACCTCCACTTTCTCCTGCAGCTCCTTCAGCTCCTCCTCAAACTCGTCCTTCTCCAGACGAGCCTGGAGCAACCTGCAGCACACACACGCGCGCGCGCGCGCGCGCGCACACACACACACACACACACACACACACACACACACACACACACACACACACACACACACACACACACACACACACACACACACACACAAACATAACAAGCCAACAGGAGAGAGTCAAAGTCACACCAGGCAGATGGCCCTCTAACAGCAGAACTAAAAATCACTGCTCCATTTCAAGTGGCTCATGTTAGATAACAGTTATTGCCAATGTTATTGCCAATCAATATTCTATGTTATTAATGAAGTTGTAGTACTGCTTCATACTGTTATTGTATCTTTTTGAAAAGAACAAACAAACCTTGTGAGGAGCTGCAATACAACAATTCATTTAACAAACAACAAACATAGATTGTTTTTTTTACATTATCCCATATTAGGGTTCAAATCACTAGAAAAAGCAGACACGGAGGATAGCTCTTCTCCACATTAACCTCTACTGTATGTGCTCTGTTTACTGGAGCCAGAGTGTGAAAAGGGATTTTTCTAGTGATCAAGTTCATTTATTGGTGTAGACATCAATATATCAATATATCAATATATCAGCACAAAGAAACAACACAGTCACAGACAGTCTAGAGAAAGGGGTGCAATGGTCGACAAGTCCTGCGCATGAATGCATTTAAATGATTATGTAAAATACTTTTTAAATACTAGCGCAACGTAGCAATCCAGGGCAATGTATGTTTTAAAACAGTGCCAATGGTTAACATGAACAGTGCTGCGTGTTCACCAGTGCGATGCTGTGTGAAAGGTAGCCTATATGTTGTGTCAGATAATGCCATGACCGTGACTAGTGCACCCTTCAGTCGGAGTCTAGTCTACTCTACTGCAGTCTCTCTCAGACTCTCTCTCTCTCTCTCTCACTGTGGACTGCTGTTGGGACTTGACCTCTCCTCTCTGTTCGAGCAGCATGCATCAGGAATGGAAAGAAGTACACATGAATACAAACATGCACTAACACACACACACACACACACACACAACACACACACAAACTTAATAAATAAAGAACATGCACAAACACATGCACAAACACTCCAACTTAATAAATAAATGAAGAACTTGTATAGACACATGCACAAACACACCCCATGCTAGGACAACCAAAACCCAAACACCCACACACTGGAATTACAAGTGCTCTCCACACACACACACACACACACACACACACACACATACACTTATACACATGCAATGGTGCACCCACACATTGACAACACCACTCACAGGATACGCTGCATGTGGAGCAGGTGTCCTCATGTACTTGTGGTGTTCAAATTATTTATACATATCCAGCAACGATATTTCCCTGTGCAGGGACTCTGACATGCAAAATGTATGATACAGACATCTATGTGATTCCATAATGTGAACTATACATACATAGTGTCATCTGAACAGAGTGTGTGTGTGTGGGTGTGTGTGTGTGGTATGGGTGTGTGTGTGAGAGCCTGAACAGGTGTGTATGCACAAGTGCAATTACCTCATAACTGATGAACTAAAACTTGTCTCTGATCTTCTTTGATCCGTTTATTAGCATGAGTAAGTGTGTGTGCTTGTGCGTGTGTATCAGTGAGTGACACACACACTCACTCCCTGTGTCCCTTCTACCCTGAAACTGTCCCCTCCAGTATGTGTGTGTGTGTGTGTGTGTGTGTGTGTGTGTGTGTGTGTGTGTGTGTGTGTGTGTGTGTGTGAAACACACTCACTCTTGTTTTGTGGAGCGCAGCTCGTCCCTGCTACCCTGAAACTGGCTCCTCCAGTGTTCACCCTCCTCCTTGCTCTCCTCCAGCTGCAGCTGCAGGGACCTGACTGAGCTGTTCACACGCTGACGCTCTGCCTCGATACCCGCCTGGGACTGGGGGGAGAGAGAGAAAGATAGAGAGGACACAAGAGAGCATTACTTAGTCTTCTTATCAAAATGTATCTTGAGGATTCTGTTACATCATTCATCGCAGTAGAAGGAGAAAATTACACTTGAAAAAGGCAAGAAGCGAGAGAGAGAGAGAGAGAAAGAGAAAGAGAGAAAGAGAAAGAGAGAGAGAGCAATGGAAGAGATCACTAAAACTTGGGAACCACCAGAAAGCATTAGTTATTTCATGCACATTTGAAACAATTCACTCACATCATATGTATGTATGTTTCATTGTGTGATTCACAGCTAAGCTTCAGGTTTCCATTCCAATGTTTCACCAGCTGAGGGCAGCAACTCTCTACAGTAGCATCCTTTATTATGGCACTTGAGACTTGAAGGGTGCCAACATAGCCTAATAATATGCACTCAGACCCAATATGTGTATTTGTGCATTTGTGTGTCAGTGAGTCTTTGTGTGTGTCTTTGTGTGTGCGTGCATGATGCACACGAGAGTATGTTTGTGCGTCTTTGATTGAAGTGCATGTGTGTGTGTGTGTGTGTGTGTGTGTGTGTGTGTGTGTGTGTTTGATTTAAGTGTGAGCATGTGTTTGTGTGCATGTTTGATTTAAGTGTGAGTGTGTGCATGTGTTTGACTTAAGTAAGTGTGTGTGTGTGTGTGTGTGTGTGTGTGTGTATGTGATAGGTACCTGCGACACCTGCTCCATGTTAACGCGGAGTCTCTCCATGTCTTGGCTGTACTGCTCTCGGAGGACCTCTATCTCACGGTCATGTGTGGCCACCTCGTCCTTGAGCGCCCCCTTCAGGGCGGTGAGCTCACG
>PYXC01001172.1:1382500-1420000 GCA_015244755.2 Tenualosa ilisha | reverse complement strand
GTTCTAGCTGCCCAAATATTTGCCCCTCTGTCTACGGTTAAAGAAATTTAATTCATCCTGTCTTGTTTTGCTTTGGTCTTGCTGTCTTGCTGCCTGGCTTTGGTAGCTCTTGGTGTGAATGTACAGTTACTCTATGCACAGTGTTCAAAGATTAATGAAGTACTACTTTCCAACAAAGATGTCCACTAAGTCAGTCATACTAATCTGTATTCACTAGCAAAAATGACAGCCTGGAAAAAACAGTACTGGAGGGGTCATCAGCCAGCTAGTAGTCATCAGCCGATCTGCAGACACAGGCAGAGATGAGGGACTGCTTGGACAGTTACTGGGAGGCTACACGGATACGTTACGGAAGTGTTAGCTCAAAGACACATCTGCCGTAACAATTCTCTTCCACTATAGTCAATATCACATCAGATGCGACAGAGCAGCAAAAATTCTAAAGAAAAGAAAAAAAGTCTTCCACCAGTCTTCCAAATGTATTTTGACATGATGTAACGCAACACTTCCATAACGTTTCTAGTGTAGCCCTAAACTAAGTGTCTAACACTGATGACTGATGATCATATTTTTTTGAAGGCCACTGTAGAAGTGTAGCCTCAGGCCTGGCACCCTTATTAGTGATGGATAAGCTTAGAGCGGCTCCTTGCACTGTTCAGGCACTCTGTGAGCCTGATGCTGAGTGATATATTGCACAGCGCTGTTGGCTGGACATCCTTGTTGCCCAAAAGCGACAATGACAGACTGATTTGTTCTGAGCAGGGTGGCGTGAAAGCACACAGCGAACCTACTGTAACTGGCTTACGGCGTTAAAATTAAAAAGATTAAAATCTGATCAGTTGGTTGGAGCTGATGTGTGTAAACATTAGCAGTAACTTTCTGTGATCAACTGATTTGGGCTGATAGAGCTGCAAATGTATGCAGCAGAGTGCGTGTTAGTGATGGATTGGTCAGGTCTGGGGGCTGTGTAAATGTGTGTGGATGGGATCTGTGATATATTTGTTTGGGCTGATGGCAGTGTAATAGCGTAATAGTTTTGGGTTAAGTGGAGCGGCAGAGGAGCAATCCTTCACCCAGACGCCTGGTCTGGCCCGGCCCGTGTTTCAAGTCTTGCACCCCTTTCACTTTCACAACGCAGATTAATGTCTTTACACAATCATTAGCGCTCCACTAAGGGTTTCTGTGTGTGTGTGTGTGTGCGCACGCGCGCGCGTGTGTGTATAGGTGTGTATGTGTGTGTGTACTCCTTTTACTAACATTGTGGGAGTGTTTTGAAATTCCTCTGTGCATGCGTGTGTGTGTGTGTGTGTATGTGTCCGCGCGAGAGAGAAAGAGTGTGTGTGTGTATGTGTGCCATTCTGTTAATTAGCAAGTAGGATGAGTGCCAGACTCCCCTCATCTTTAATGGTACTCAGCTGCAGTGAAGGGGTCTGGATCTCTGCCAATCCATCAATGCCCGCCTGACGGTGCCAACCTACTCACCCATTCACACTCACACTCGCACACACACACACACAGAGCTAATACTCTCTCTCAACGATTACCATGGTAGCCATTACCAGAGGGCACACGTCTGCTATGAGTGCCCACTCTGTGAAAAGCTACTGCTTGTGCTCCCTCCCTCTTTCCCTCTATCTGTCATGCATTCTGTCTCACTTTTACTTTTTCTTTTTCCATCTTTCTACTCTCTACATCCCTCTCTCTTTCTCCTCTGTTGTGGTCTAGTTTCTTTTTCGAGCTTCAGCGCTTTCAGTCTCCAAACACTCAGCACAGGCAAACAGGAACAGATTGCATCGTCTCTCTCTCCCTCCCTCCCTCCTCCCTCCCTCTCCTTTTCTCTAACTTTCTCCCTTCCTCCCTTTCTCTCTCTCTCTCTGTCTGTCTCACTCTCTCTCTCTCTCTCTCTCTCTCTGCGTGTTGATGTGCCCAGCAGCATGAGTGTGAAAGCCGAGCTGTGCCGGCCTATCCCTGCTCTTCAGATAAGACTGCAGAGGGTGATGTAAGTGCATTGGCATGAGGGGCGCTTTAGGTAGCTGGTTATCAGCGTTGAATAGAATGAGTTTGTGCAGCGTGTCGTTCCACTAAGAATGATGAAAGCGTCTGTGTGACACACTTCATCTAAGCTGCTGGAAGCAACACTATCTAACACTTGGGACTCAAGCTGATTAATGTCAAGCAACACACTACTTTTTGCAGCAGAGAGGTTAATTTAGCAACTTAGCCAAGTGGAGTTTAGAAAGCAAGATAAACTGTGGCTACCGTGCCACACAAATGTTCTAAAGCACAAAAAATAATTTATAATTACTATCAATATAATATTACTATCAATTGCAAGTAGGTGTTCGGGCAACGTGTCTCTTTTTAGATTTTCAAGCACATTTTGAAGTGAAGTTTACAGATTACACTGAACAGGTGATGCTATGTTACAGGCTTCAGTAATCCTTTCAGATTTTGCTCATTTTAATTTGACTTTTGTGTGAGAGGAAACTATACAATGAGGTGAGCTGTATAAGCACAGTTGGAATGTGAATACAAGGGGATTTGCTCACCGAGCTGTTTTGCAGTTACAGATATTCACAGTGTCAGTGGTAAAAACGAAAACAACACCCGAGCATTCTAGTTCATCCCCACAATACGCCAGCTACGTTTCTGGTGCACATGGAATGTTACAATTGAAATCCCGTGGGAACGGCTATGATGGTAATAATCAAGCTCTCTTGAAATGGTCTATCAAACAAGGTCAAGGGTCAGGGTTCATTTTAAAGCCACGTGGAGACAGGCTAAGTTTCTTGAGGTCAAAAGGTGGGGATTAGAGAGAGTGTGGCTGGCCGTTAAAAGGTTAAAGGGGGAGTAGTGTTCGTGTACAGCATGGATCCGGCTGTTAAAGGGTTAACAGGGAGTGGTGTGCGTGTACCTTGAGAGCATGGATCTTGTTGCAAAGCACTTGGACCTTCCGTTTAATGACAGGATCACTCTCGCTGCTCCTGAGAGGGAGGAAAATGATGGGGGATATGAGTCATGTCCACGCACACACAAGCACTCACTCACACACACACACACACACACACACACACAGGCAAATGCAAACGCGCAAAAAAGCACCACACACACACACACACAATAGCAAAAACATAGTAACACACCCATACACCAACCACCCTCCACTCAAACACACTCAGAAACAGAGCCGTCTAGCCCATCAGCTGAGAAGACAGTCACACCCCTTGGTTTCACGGCGCTATTCCCATTATATGCACCATAAAGCACATGGCGACGTGCAGCTATTTCTGGCGGCACTGGAGAGGAGGGCTGACGTGTGCTGCCTTGCGTGGGACGAGACACCAAATGCATTTTCACAAGGCCAAGTTCCTGTTCCTGTCCCAACCCCCCCGCCTCCCCCACGCCCCTCACACACGTACGTACATGCACACAACCACGCACGCACACAACGCTGCTACACCCAGGAAAGGAATCTGCCACTGCAGCCGTCAGCTGGCCAATAAGCTGGCCTGTCGTGAGTCCCAGACGCTGCCGCATAGGGTCAGAGGTGGAGATGTGTGGAGCTATACTGCACAATAGAGACTCTGCTGTCTCCAGGGGAGAGAGGATGAGAGGGCAGCTTTCAGCAGTGCCATCTAGAAGCTTCTGAGAGACCCTTTCTAGGGATGCTGTTTATGTTTATTTAAACTATATGCAACCTATCCCCTCAAGCACAACAATAAATACAACAATTAAATAAAACACGAGTCAGTTCTGATTAAACACTAATACCAACACTACATTTATCATTGTCTTTATCGTCAATAATGAGGACTGCTGTTTTCAATATTTTCTGCTGTTATTACAGCACTGAATCACAATCATGATCAACAGACACTGTAGGTGATGCACACTGCAGAAGGACAAGGCCTTGGATCATTTACCCCTGCCGTAAGACACTGTAGATCATCTGCTGAATCTGCTCGTCCTCGTTTGAGAACTCCGATCCTGAACTCTGGTCCATCAGAAGGTCAGGGGTCACCTGGAAAAGGAGTACAGACTGAAGCACTGACACTGACACGCACACACCTATATGGCCCCTGAGGACAACTGTGTTTTGTGTGTGTGTGTACGTGTGTGTGTGTGTGTGTGTGTGTGTGTGTGTGTGTAAGCGAGAGAGAGAGCAGAGCGTTCATCATTCTCACCTGTGCCTCCGCTTGATTGACAGGTACAGTCTCCACAGCAACATATCGCCTGGGAGACTGCCACTCATTGGCAGGAGAAGAGGAGGAGGAGTAGTTCTGCACCGGCGTTACCTTGCCGACGGACCCCGAGCCTCGGCCCAGGCTACTCTGATTGGACGAAGGGGGCGAGGAGTAAGCGTTTGAGACGTGGGAGGGGGCAGAGTAGGGAGGAGGCACAACTGGTCGTGCTGAGTCCACACCGTGAGAGCGCCCTCTGGGGGGTCCTCCAGTATTTCGGCTCCCATTGAACTGGCTGACGAGGCGGCTGACTGGGAGATGGTTTGGAGGTGGCTGAGGCTGAGGGTGAGGGTGTGGCTGAGGCTGTGGCTGTGGCTGTGGCGGAGGTTGGCTGGGTGGCAGCTGATGGTATGGGGCACTGCCAGCCCGAAGTGGACTGTTGGGGAATGACTCAGAGGAACCGTATTCGCTGCCTGTCCCTGGCGAGCCGTTGAGCCCCACATCAACTGATCCTCCCCAGTGATTCCTCTGCAATCCTCCTCCTCCTCCGCCTCCTCCTCTCCGCCCTCGCTCTCTTCCCACTCCTATCCCTCCGTCCAGGTTGCCGTAGCTACCAGAGCGGCCGTCTCCAGGGGGACGGCTCATGTGGTCTGGGTACTCATCACCGTCGCGATCCAGCAAGGAGCCTTGAGACTGGGCACGGCGCAGATGGCCCATGTCCTCTGCTGGAGGGTATGACCTCTGACCCACATCCTCTCGATGTCTGGAGCATACAAACACACACACACACAGACACACACGCACACACACACACACGCACATATGCACGGGACAGAGACCTCAGTGTGATGATCAGGTAGGGTCATAATTGTGTGGGTGTGTATACCTACCATTTAATGTAATTCAGTGAGTAAAGGTGAAATACCTACTGTCAACAAAGTTAACATAGTTTCAACATTTAGAGGTGACAAGTGAAGTGCAGATTCAGATGTAACACTTATTACAAATTACCAGGATGATGTGGACAAGTTTCGGTGGAATGTGTATAACTGCAAGTGTGTGTATGTGTGTAGATATTTCTGCATGTGTGTGTTGTCCTACCTGGGTAGGCTGTTGTAGCTGTGTGTCCTGAGCTGCACTCCGTACGAGTCGCCCTTCTCGCCTTCCTTTAGCACCACATAAGGCTGGCCAGCGATGCCTTGCACACGCACCGCCACCCCGTACCGCGAGGACCGACTGCCACCACCGCCAGAGGCAGAGCTGCTTTTGGATGTGCCGTCACGCCGGGCTGTCCCTGCCGGACCTGGACCCCCTCCGGAGTCCTGCAGGTCATTTATGAAGCGGATCTGAAGCCCGTGGTCCACAGGAGTCTTCCGCCGGAGGCGGGCACAGACATGCTGGATGGAGGGAAGGATGGAGGTGTGGAGGGATAGAGGGATGAATGGGTTGATGGAGGAAGGGAGGGAGATTAAGAGACAGGAATAGACTGATGGAATATGGGGAAGGAGAGAACAAGGACATGGAAGACAAAGGAGAGGAAAGGAGAGGACAGAATGAGATACTGGTCAAAACAGTAATTCTTGCAACACTGAACTCCATCAAAAACAACAAAAAGGTTCATCCTGGCAATTTAAACAGTAACAATAACTTAACTAAATAACTGAACTTCAGGTCATTAACAAAAGCAGTTTGAGGAACTAAAACATTTTAACACAGAGTGTATGTTTGCAACCTGTGTATGATTACACAATCAACTGATACAGTAGTTAGGCCTAATATTTTTTAACTGTACTGAAAAGTTGTGACAAGGATTACAGTGGAGTGATTTACAGTGAAAACACTTTCATAGGATAAGGTCATCGGGAATTAGCATTATATAGGGTAGCGTAGCAGTAGCAGGAATCTGGCCAGCATGCTAAGTAGCCTGCAAATTGTTGGGGTCGAATCCTAGCTGCCACCATAGTGCTCCTGGGCAAGGCACTTAACCCAGTGTTGTTCTTGGGGGGACTGGCCCAGAAGTAGGCCTAGCTCATGAATGTAAGTTGCTTTGGATAAAAGTCTCAGCCAAATTTATAAATAAATAAACAAACAAACCAAACTCATAGCTGAAGGCCGTCAGGAATGTACAGTGTTTTTCTTTTTTTTTTTTTTGACAGGCAAAATGACCTTTTCTGCACTAAGCACAAGCAGCCCTCCTCATATTGTTGTAAAAGCATAGTATGTTTGAGTGGGGAGGGAGTGGGGAGGGAGTGGGCTTGGCACAGCATACACGCAAGCATGCACAAGTGACAAAGTCCAAATGACAAGCACCCAGGGCATGCTGTCGGTATCATTCCAGTGTCAGAAAGGGTTTGGTGTGTCAGTGCTTAATCTCCCTGATTTCCTGTGACGGGTGACGTCTGTGTTATGTGTGTGTGTGTGTGTCTGTCATAAAAGGAGCTAAAATGACATGTCCGAGAGAAGACGTACCAAGCAGACGGTCCCTAAAACACTCTGAGTGTCCTCATTTTATGGACATAAGCGTACACACACATGGATAGAGACACACACACACACACACACAAATTCTTGCAGACACTTTCTGTCTCAAGCTGTCAGTATTGCTGCTCCTGCTCCCAAAACAGAAAGGCTGGAGGGTGAAACCATTTTCACACCCTCAATGCCACCTCGCTGCTCTCTGTGCTTTTTCCGGAAATGACACGGATCCCCTGATCCCCGAGGTGCCATTGGTCGGAGAGAACAAACAGCAACGACCAGCTTCCATTTCTCTCACCTCCTCTGCTCTCATCTGAGGTGCCAGTCCTGACCTTGTCTTGTTCTGTTGGTGCTCAGAGAGTATCAGAGGTGGTTTTGTTTATGAGTTTATTTTTACAGGAGAAGGAGAAATTCGGTGTGAATCAATCAATAGTTCTCTTGTTTAATGCTGCTGAGAGCTGTTGGTTGGTATCGGAATGGCAGAATTTCGTTCTCCTACCTACCAAAAGCTCTCAGCAATGTCAAACAACAGGACTACTGACTGATTCACACCGGATTTCTCCTTTAAGTCCCGCGGCACACACAGCAACTCATGCGTGTAGACAATGAGCATGCGTTCAAAACAAAAAGGAAACCTGAGGCTCGGTTTAAAAAGAGGCTAACCTGTTCGGCTGCTGTACTGTCTTCTTGCTGATGCTGATTCCATTGTTGCTTGCTAGTTCAAGCGTGGTTTGCGATGATCGTTATAGTTCCCATTCAAAAGAGCAATGATTGATTAGAACGGTGATTAAACTTTTTTTTTTTACTAGATATATACTTCGCAGGTGTCCCGTTATTGGGGAACAACACACACCCTGTACACCAACCAAAAAACAGTATTTCAAGTCTCTCGGTGATAAACTACAACAACCAAATCTTTTGTCCCCCACTCATTAATCCCCTTTGAACAGCACCGTACCATGTTGCCCACATGGGGGGGGACACATTGTGATGAAATTATTTTTATTTGGGTGTCAGTTGTGTTTTGCTGTGTGTATATTTTTGATCAATTCAACACACTTGCAATACAGAAACAAAACAGATCATCTTGATACGTCTCATCACTCTAAACACGCTAAAAACTAAAACAGTGCCTGAACATTCTATTTCGTTCCCAAACTACTTCCGCTGTGTTTAGATCACATCAGACAGCCACATGAACTAACATGAAGGGTCCATTTGGAATGTTAGAACAGAAATCCCCATGGGAACAGCTATGACTACTCAGGAAGAATCAAACTCACTTGAAATGCTCTATAAATGTGGAGTTCAATTTCCATATTGTTTCATCCTTAGTCAGTACATCCACAACACATCTAAAACCAGAAGATTATAATTCTCCTGGCTCTCTTTTTAGACGTGTAGAAAAAGATGCCAGACGGACTAACTGACAAGCAGTCTTCTGTTAAGTATTTCTGAGAAGCATTTCTACCCAGCAACACCACTGTTGCACTGGTAGGGATGTAGCCTATATTGACTTTTGCAAATGACCTCAAAACCAAAAGGCAGAGAGAGGGAGTTTCCCTCCCCTATGTAATATCTCTGTTTACTTTGCACCTTCACACTAATCTACGTCTATGTAAGCCTGCAGAATAAAAAATAGATTTCTCATTCCTTGCATTCCTTATCCTTTGAGTACTCTGGCAATGCAAATACTTTATTTATCGGACCAATAAAGCACTTTGAGCGGGAGCTGAAACTGAAGTTGAACTAAGAAAAAGGCACGAGGACAAACACTGTTGTGTGCAGAGCAGACGCAAGGAGAAAGTAAACAAGCAGCCAAAGACAAGGGTTCAAACAGCCAGCACCTTTTAGCCAGACCCGTACGAAAAGCCCTGCGCTGCATTATCCCTCTCTAACCCCAGTGTCCCAACTCTGAGACAAGCATCATGTAACCACTTGACATCTTTAATAAAAGGCCCAACCTGAACTTGATGTGAAGCGATGTGAAGTGTCTTTTCTCAACTAATGTAACATCAGTATAGGCGGTGCTGAGTTTAGCATTAGTTCATGTGATAAATAGATTATACAGCTGTGCTTTGGTGATGTTATGATACATAAACATGTTGATTTCTGGCAATGCTCTAAGCTGCATAGTAGCTGGAATCACCAGTAACCAGATAAAAGGACTCCAGTGACATATGACATCTGAGAGGAGCTAAATCAAACTTCAACTAGATAGGTGTGAAGCAGTATGAAGATCTCTGTCGGAAATATGAGCGAACAAACAGACAGCACTGAAGCACAATAGGTACATTTCATTCACACTTAAGGGTTAGCTTAATTGTTTCACACGCAAGATACATGTGCATGCTCCTCAAACTAGGTCGACAGAAATACTGTTGTTACCTGGTTGTTACCAACTTCCTTGTCTTTGTCACTTTCAAATGAAAGCTAAGGGGGAGTGCCTGTCCGAGCTCAGTCTGATTATCTACGCTGGTCATACACATGCACGAGAAATTAGCTTTCCATCAACATTATCTGGGTGTCTTAACTGGACTATGCGTAGTCCAGTTCGGTTCCATTTCAGCTGGACTAAGGTGTATATATGCATATGAAGTTAAACTTTAGTCGGACTGAGGCAATAATTCGATTTTCTCTCACTGCATGTATACTGACTGGCCAGATTCTATCTGATGTCCGACTGCTGGCTCAAGTCAACAGTACATGGTCTACATAAGGCCGTGTAAGGTTCTACAGCCAGTGTGTGTGTGTGTGTGTGTGAATAAACACACCCATGGAAAAAATCTCCATCCCTGCTGGTCTGCAGAGGACTTTGAGTCCTTTGTCACTCATTAACCTAGGCTCACTCACTCACTCTCTCTCCCACATATGAGCCACAAACACGCCTAATTTGGGTCATACTGGCCTGAATCACTAAACTTGAGTTGCAACCTAGTCTATTTATTATACACACACACACACACAAACACACACACACACACACACACACACACACACACACCCTTTCCACTCTGGCTTCCTCATCTGACACCCAAGAGCTCAAATGAGCCATGCAATAGAAGATCATCAGAGAGCCATTAAGTCTGGTGGCTGAAGTGGTTAGGAATCTGACTGTCGTTAATAGAGCTTCTCAACTGGAAGAGAAAGCTCCATGGGTAATCCCATTTAACAAGGTTGGCTGAGAGAGAGAGACGAAGAGAGAGAGAGGGAGGAAGAGAAAGAAAGAAAGACAGATAGAGAAAGAGAATGAAAGAAAGACAGACAGAAAGAGAGAGAAAGAGAGAGAAAGTATACTAAGCCTCTGACTTCCATATCAGTTTTCTGTGTGTTGACTAGAGATTACAGAGCTTTCACTGTTAAAATGAAAGACAGACAAATGTTTTCAGAGAGCTCAACATAGACAGAGTGACAACTGATGAAGTGAGTGATGAAGGTTAAAGTCACCCAATCCAGATCATAGATCTTACAGTGACACACACGCAGAACATGTGCAGATTAGTAAGATGCTGCACTCAACACAGTGAGACACCTTAAGTCCACAGTCTGGCAGAGGAAGAGAGAAAGGGTAAACAAAAGGCTTGTGAATGACTGAGCAAATGAACGAAACGGACAAAGACAAACACCGGCGCTCCAAAATGAAATGAGATGGATGAGAAGAGTGGCTTTCGCAACTTCATTTTGGGCGATCAATGCTCCCGACGCCCTCTGAAAACGACTCATTGATCAGTGCGGGCTCCTGCCCTCTAACGAGCTCTTAATCACGAGCCACACAAGCATTCCAGCAGGCTGATGTCACCCCCATTATCTGGGAATCCTTCTCCTCAGCAGTCAGGCGGGTGTGGATGGCCAGGGTGGGGGTATCAGGCGTGGGGGGAGGCGGGTAGAGTGGGAGTGAGTGGGCATCGCTCTACTGGAGCTGGACCATTGCCACCCTTTGCCCAAAGCCACTCCACTAAATTAGCCTCCCACCCTTTCGAAGGAGCTACCCGAGGCGCCACACAGAGATGTCTGAGCAGGTTGGCAGGCCGATAGGATTGTGAACAACACTCTAGGCTTACAGTTTACCAGCCCACTCGGAGAGGCCTCTAGGTGTCGATGAACAAGAGGCGGCTTCACTATACAATTTCAAGTCTGCTAATCAGCCACTAAGTAATTCTGGTCCAGAGGTCTGTGACTGCTGAAGGTACCTCTGAAGCTTAAGTCTAGGGCTAAACCAGATATGTCACGGAAGGGTTATATTAGGTCACGTAAAAATACATTTAGAAGACTGGTCAGTTTTTTAGAATGTTTGCTACACTGTCACTCCATTGATTATAGCTGAAGCTAACGGCAGATGCAACTTTGACTTTGTAGCCCTGGTAAGAGCCATTTCAGGCTGTATTGTCAATTTGCAGGCCTAATGTATGTAATTCTGTAAGTTTGTGCGAGTGTCTGAGGGAACACTGATACCCTGGGCACAGTTGCAGACTTGGTGCCAGCCATTACTAGGCAAAGGCTCCATCTGCATGCACACAGAAGAAGTGGTGTAGCTTCGAAAGGCGACACTGAGGCACCCTACACCCCGCACAAATCTGCTCCACTCCAATGCATTAGTTTATCTTCTACTGTCGACCATTTCCGTCCAGAAAAAAAAAACAAAAATAGGAAAACTGGTAAATTTTTTTTAACCCAAATAACCCAACATTAACTGTGCTTCTGTATCCAGATGTTTTTTTTTTCCCCCAACTGAACAGCGTTTACGATTATTATGAACTGCATGAACGCAGACCAGGACCTAACATAGAACCCTGTAACACACTGTGCCAAAAAGCCTTGCATATCTGAACTTAAATGTCCGTTTCCAATCCTTATAAGTTCCTTTTGGTCTCGATGACATTTCCCATCAAAGGTCCGACTGCAAAAACATGCACCTAGCTGCTGCTGCTGGTTCCTGCTCAGGCCTCAAGCTGCGTAACCAAAACGCCTGTGTCTGCCTATGGAGCTGCTAGGCTAAGCCCTAACAGTGCACTGTAACATAAAGCTCTGTGCCCCTGAGCTGACGGGACACATGAATGTCGATGTTAATCCACCGTAACCAAAGTTAGAGAGAGAAGAAGCCTTTAACCTGATACTACTGCGATCACAATCACTCACTATTGCCATCGCTATCTCTTACTGTCCCATGCAGATGCGTAAGGTTTCTGGTAACACACTGCCAGGCTGGGTTGTTTAGAGAAGAACAAAACAGAGAAAGGGAGAGAGAAGGAGGGAGAGATAGAAAGTGTGAGAGAGAATAAAATAGTCACATATTACAAAGACAGAAAAAGAGAGAGAGAGAGAGAAAGAGAGAGAAAGAGAGTAAGAGAGAGTAAAATAGGCACACATTAGAAAGAGACAGAGAGAAAGAGATAGACAGAGAGAGACAGAAACAGTATGGGAGAAAGAGGACAACAATGGTAACATCTCAGACAAACACTGCAGACACACAACCACCGTAAACAACACACAACACCTTCCCTCTCGTGCTGGCTAAGCTGTTGTGGCATTCCGTGAATTTTGTGATTTGCAGACAAATGGCATCAGAGCTTGCTGGCAGAGAGCCTGCTGTCCCTGGTTGAGATGATAGTGAGCCTGTTATGTTGAGATTAGACAGACGCTATACCGGCCTGTTGGGTCTCTGGCGAAATATAAGATCACCCCACAGGCTTGCATTCATAATCCCAACCCCCATGTCTAGATATAGGCCTTTTGTGAGCCGCTGTTAAATGCATGGCCTTTGCTGATAAGAGACAGGGTGACCTGACACAGACACACAAAAACACAAACACACACACACACACACACACACACACACACACACACACACACACACACAAAGAGTGCTCACTGTCTCTTGCTTGCAATAGCACACACACACTAATTAGCCCCACCACCCCCCACTCATCTCTTACTACAAACACTCACAATGCTCTTCTTTGTTAAATACCAGCATGCACACAACCCCTCAACACACACACACACACACACACAAGGCCGAATTGCTGACAGGTATAGAGTGTGTGGTCCATGGTTCTGGTCTAGCAGAGCACATCACTGAAAATGCAGACAGGTTGCAGTGGGGGAAGTTTTATACTAATGGAACAACACCTTAAAAACTGTAATAGTCCACTTGGGGGATTTCAAACACAACTTTTCGTGAGACTATTTGCTTCAGTTTAGGGCAGACCATAATTACATTCAGACTACATTTACTAATAGCAGGTTATACTATTGACTAGGCTTGATAAAGTAGTTTCCTCAGTGAGAATGGTTAACTTTGGCTTAATGGCTCTCATAAGACAATAACAAATGCCACTCGCTAAGGGGATTCAACAAGGGTGGGATCATGGTGAAACATTCTGAGCAGAGTGCTCTACAGAAACCCTTTCTCCCTGGCCTCCAGATTTTCTACCAGTAGGTTGTAGGAGTTTATGAAGAGTTTTCCGAGTACTCCCTCCCTATTTCAATATCTCAGCTTACGTTGGTCTACACATTTACAGTGATAGATACAGATAGGAACTGTTCCTGTTCTAGATTCTAGATACCTTTCAAAGGAGAAATCCGGTGTGAATCAATCCATAGCTCTGTTGTTTAAGGTCACCCAGTGTTGTCGGTAGAAAAAAAGAAAGAAAATTTCATATGACATAGACCGAATAGTGAATCGGCAGCTATCACTAACTGGATGGGGCACAGTAACTTACTTTCAGTTGCTTTTTCCTATGCCCCTTTCAGTTAATGTTAGCTGCTAGTTTGTTATTCAGTCTATGTTGTATCAAATGTTCTGGTGCTTTTTCCTATAGACAGCATTCGGTGACCTGTAACAACAGAGCTATGGATTGATTCACATTGGATTTCTCCTTTAAGGTGATAGTTGTAGGAGCAATATTATTATTCTAAAGTTATTGAGTTCACTTGCGGTACTGTTAAATCTTTCAAATCTTTTAAAGACTTTCAAAAGCTAAATTCAAAAACGAGGGAAAAAAAGACAAAAAAAAAAACTCTCCCTCCCAGGAGCAGAGTCGACAGAGGTGTACGACTGGCCTGCAAAGCAGATGAGGCTCTAATTCTTTTTACTGCACAGACAAGCATTTCAAAAGCCCAGCGGTAAGAAGGTGAGCACTCACACTGGCAGTCAAAGCATGCCTGGCAGGGAGTCTTTCTGCACCGTAAACTGACTGCAGAGAAGAGGGATAAAAAAGCCCAGTCACTGTAAGCGCTAATCTCTTCTCCACTGCTCTCAGCTTCAGTCTCTTCCCAGCCCCTGTCCTTCCTCTTTTGTGTGCGTGTGCATATTTATTTCACAGCCTGATAAAAGAGATGTGTTTCATCCAGTATGCACCGCACTATGAGGGGGGGTGGGGGGTTCTCAGTCACCTTGTCTTTTCTGGCTGCTCATCAGCGAGGAGCTCCATGATGATGAATGGCTGCAGCATGATTAGAACAGGTGCTTGGCAAAGGCATAGGCTAGGCTAGACTTGGCTAGGCGCAAAGGCATAGGCTAGGCTACAAACAGACTGACTGAGAGACAAAGCTCTACTCTGCTCAACAATCTAGCTTACTATTTAACACTGACCCCAAAACAATTTCTCCCCTTAAGCTCTGCAAATGCTAAGCTTGACATGACACTAGATGACAGTTCTAAACCAAGACTTCCCCCACCCACCCCTGAATCCAAAGCACTTCAAGAGTTCTTGGGTACTTGGGTTTCTGTCCAGGAAATGCTCCAGCGGTTATAACGGCCACTGACGTAGAGTGGCTCTTGTGGTATTCCCCTTTGGCCCTGCTGACAGTGCCTTTAGTGTGTGTTCTCACACACAGGTGCACAGAGCTTTGACAGGTCCAGTTTTTGAAGCAGCAGGTGCTTTGATCAGCTGGAGAAGTCAAAGCACCCCACTGTCACGCCACTGCCATGAGTAGTAAATCCCAGACAGAGGCTCTCTATTTCCTCACAGTCTTTCAGCCTTCTTTTCTTACTTTTCGCTCTCTCGCTCATTCTCTCATTCTTTCTCTCTCGCTCTCTCTGCCTCTCTCTTTCTCCTTTCAATGGGTCAGCAGGAAGCATTCTTGCTGCTGGTCAAACACACATACAAGCCCACAAACATTCGCAGATAAACACAGCTTGAATGGGAGGCTGAGGATGAATGGCGAACATTTGGGATGAATGTGTTACTGTGTGTGAGTGTGTTTGTGTGTGCGTTTGCGTTTGCGTGTGCTGAGGTGTCAGACAGCCCCCTTACCATCCCATTATCTGAGTGAAGTGGGGCAGAAAACCAGGGCAGCTATGCTGGGAACGCTGCCCCTCATCCCCATGCGTCTCTCCTCTCTCTCTCTCTCTCTCTCTCTCTCTCTCTCCCCTTCTGTTCCTTCCTCCATCCACTCAGTCAGTCTGTCAGTCAGGCAGCCCCCTCTCTTCACAGCTCAGACCTCTACTATAAAATGATGCCCCTAAGACTTGTCCTCTCACTCTCTTACACGTCTCTCTGTAACTTATTTTTTGCAGAAAGATTTTTTTTTTGGTCAACCCGGCCTTCTTATGCTTTTCCTCATCCTCTAAAACATTACTGTCTCCAAAGCACCCCCATCCCTTTCCCTCACAACTATCCCCATGAGGCAAGCAGGAACAGCATAACAACACTGATGTCAGTTCAGAGGCATTCATTACAATCATCTTGAGCCTGAAGCTGGAACAAATATTTCACTGTGTTCAATGAGATGCCTTTTTATGCATTAATTCAACATGGAAATCCCACCCACTGAAAATTCAAATAACGAATAACAAGCAAGAATATTTAAATGAATTATGCTAATGCATGATGGCTCAAGGCAACCCATCTACCATGGAATTGTGTCTACAACCTTTGTCACCACACATGTCTCACTTGGCTTAAGTTAAAAGACGGATCCTTCAACTTTACAAGACCCATACCTGAGTGTGTGAACAGTGTGTGTGTGTGTCTTGTCTGCAGGGTCCTAGTACTTGACAGCGCTTCCAGTCTCTGTCTCTGGCCTTCTGCTCTCTGGGCAAATTCAATTTGCTTGTCTTAAATTGAATTGAGGCAGTTTTGCTCTCAGAGGTGAGAAGTTAAATAGGATTAGAAGGGAAACCTTCACAGTCCAGTCCAGTATTGTGTGTGTGTATGCATGCATGTGTTCTCTGTGGTGTGCGACAAAGTTTGCTTGAGATTGTGTTGTGTGTGTAATTATGTACACTCTTCTTTTTTGTATGCGCCACCTTACCTTCACCTTACTCTGCTTCTCATAATTTAATGCTGGTGTGGTGATCTTCTCTTTCTCTTTCTCTTTCTCTCTCTCTCTCTCACACACACACACACACACACACACACACACACAGTAAGCTAAATCTGCCTCCTGATAAAACTTCAGAGACAAACTCCCCGTCCATAACAATCTTGGAGACTGCTCAGAAGGCTGCTTATATGTGAGTTCAACAGGCAATCACAATATTGGCCATTCTTCTGAAGCACTGTGACTGGCTGAACAGAAAACCTTAATTTATATAAGCATCTCTTCAGCTTTCTCTATCCATGCCCGCCCATGCCCACTTCAGCTCTCTTCCTCATCCTTCCTCACTTTTCTTAGAGAAGAGCCCTTCTCCTTTCACACAAACAACCATTTCTTGCTCTCTTCCACTCTCCCTCTACTCAAATAGAATTCATTGGCATGACAAAGGCTCAGACAAGTACTATCAAACAATATAAAAACACAGACACAGGCCAGAATGGTCCATTTCTACTCTTATGTTGTTCTTTCCCACACTCAGGAGCTCTCTCACGCACAAAGCTATCCAATCGTTGCCTGCAAGCAATGAAATCTAACTCAAATCATTACGCTTACTCACCTGTCATTCAGGGCTTAAGGCGATGCTACATTATTCTCCTATCGTGGTATTTAAACTGCATTGCGCAGGTGTGGGGATCGCGTCATCTGTGACTGTAGCGAACAGATTTTTTTTTTTACTTTTTCTCAATCTCATGCCAGTGGCATGCCATGGACGTAGCTGATGAGATTAATCTGTCATTGTGTGGGTATCAGATACGATGTGATATTTTTATGTGTTCAGTTCCATTGTTTAACAATAAGAATGGCAAACATATCCGTGCATTGCCTTTAGGTAAACAACTATAGCCTACACAACAGCTGCACCGAACGGACGTTGACACTGACATCATAAGATGTGACTTTGTTATTTGTTGACTATCTGTAACAGAAAACTGACTTTCAAATGAAGCGTTCATAAACTCAGCTAGACGTTAAAGCTTTAAACTAAGTTTGAGGATATCGCAACAGTGGTCCTGTGACTCCGGTCTCTGCTTGTTTATTAGTTTCTTTACTTCATGACTCATTCTTTTCGCCCTACGATGATAAAACCGTGGAAATCTGCTTCCAGGAAATTAAATAACAGACACGAAAACAACTCAACAAAACACGCTTCTGACACTGACTGACTAGAAGACACAACGCCAACACTTGGTGAAACGCTTCGAAAAAATTAGACAAATCTGACCATAATGTTTTGACAAAGCTTTATCGTAATTACAACGGCTGTGGCTGTTAAGGTTACCCTACATTCTGGTACCGATAAAGTTGACTAGGCTTAAAACACCTTGGACTGACAGTAGAGACCTCGAAGTTTTAGCAACGTAGTTCAACTGTTAACGTACGTCAAACTGCTATTGGTTTGCGTGGTGTAGCCACAGGTGGTGCACCTGCGACTCACACGCCTTCAATTGTCCGTGTTGGCGAAATACAGTAACCAAGATACAATGACTGCATGGAGCAAAAACTCCAACTTAATTTTTACCATCCAATTAACCTCACATCGATAAAGAAATACCCACGGCTGGCTAACTAACGCATCACTAGGCGTCTGTGATTGTGCTTCTAGGAACCGCTCATTTATGATCTTTGAAATTTGGATTAGGCTACGAAAAATGACATCTCATCGTCATGTTTACACTAATCAGATAGCGAGTTTGCGGCAGCGTTTCCTAGTTGTTTACAAATAAATAGAGACGTGTTTATTAGCTGGTTAGCTAATGCTAAGCAGCTAACATTACTTCGCTGGCGCCAGATAACCAAGCAAGACTGCTTGTTAGTCACTCTATTCAAACTAGGGCTAACACGCTAACTTGACATCATCCCAAAGTAGTATCCTACCTTCTATTGTGGCAATGTTGTCAGTCTCTTGGTTTTCACGGAATTTTCTGTATTTTCAGGTTGTTGTCCTTCATCCGACCGTATACTTCCCTGTAATTTATGGGGCTTCTAGTAATTTAAGATACAAAATTGAAAAGAATCGGATAGGCAGACAACCCTGTCCTGTGGTAGACAACCTGTTACCTTTTTGACCGATACTATTCAACCCGCCCTGTCCCGCTCGAGGGAATAACACCATTGGATAAAAGTGTCTTTGTGGGTGGAACAGGGGACCGATTGTGTCCTTTGCAGGCCAATCTGTCAATCTCAACTGGTGACGTAATTTAATCAGAGTTTGGGACAAAAGGCGAATACGCCTAATATTTAGGCTAATTTAGAAATATCCTAGGTAAAATAATGAGTAAGACATAGCTAAGTCTTAACAACAGTGTTTGTTCTCCAGTTATGGGAAGCCTTTGGACTTCCTTTTGGCGCCTTACTGGCATAAATAATTGGCCCAGTGACAAAATATATAGGCTATTAAAAGAATTTCTAAAGTGATAGCCTACCTTTGGTTGTTTTTGTAGATTGTTTGCGTATAACAGTTTTCTATTGTTTTCTCATTTTTTAAAGTGAATTACTTCTGAAGTTGTCCTTTGGACTTTAAGTCATTTTCAATAGATAGGACTATCCTAATTGCTAGCCTTTTTATTTAGAGGAAGTAGACTGGATTTTCCTGGGAGCCCAGATGTACTTGAAGGAACATTGATTCCCCTCATTGCCACTAGGTTGTGCTACAGCTGATGTTTTATCAAGTTGCCCCCCTCCATAACAAGCACCTGCATGATCCAGAATTGTTGGCAACATTACATGCACTTCAACGTGACATTTAGGACGGTCGGATGTCCATACAAGAAGCAGTCTAGCCTACAAAGTCACTCAAAAGGTGCACGGTCAGAGCGCTGAACACGAATAGGCCAGATCGGCTAGGATCGGCGCGCGTGCATATCCATCATGATCTCACTCACCAACATCATTGCTGCGTAAAACAGGCCCACTGAGAGAAAATGTGTCTTAAAGCCTGGATAAGCCCGTGTAAAATGAGTTCGTTACAGATGGAAGTAAACACAGTGTCAACCATGAATGTATCCAAATACAGCATTTGGACTCATCAATATCATATTTGCTGCGTAAATAAGGCAGAAAGAGATCGTGTGTCTATAGCTCAGGTAGCCTATGAAAGTGACCAAAGCACACGCTTTAATATTTCTCATAAAAAAAAGATTGCCTTGTGAATAATGTAATGAGTTCGTCACAGATAAAAAGCAAACATTAGCTCCATTTCCATTCCCTCCCTAATGTCTTAAGTTCAAGTGCATATCCTAACCCCAGATGATAAAAGCCACCCCCACTAACTTTTCACAGGCGCGCTCCCAGAGACCCCCGAGCACTCCGCTTAGTGACTGTTGCTCAGATTGGACGCACCGGGAATGGGATCTCTTGTGAGAGTGAAGAAAAACTTCCAATTTTTCCGCGTTTACGCTCTGCAGAGACTACTCTTCATCCTGCGGGAATAGCTGCGTAGATAAAGAACAGGGAAGACGGCAAATGAAAATTAGGTAAAACAGTTGGGAAGAGGAGAGTTACAAAAGAAACACGAATGGGATGAAATATAGTAAGTTACCTTATTTATGCACTAACGTAACACGCTCCTGTATATTCGCTTGATAATCTAAAATGTGGCTTTGAGTATTTCAGTAATTTGGGAAGAGGGGACAGAATAAGGCATTCCAATTAGGCATAGGTCGTGTACAAGTGCATTAGCACCAGTGTACTCCACTCAAATTAATTCGATTAGCCTAATTCGACTTTGACTAGGAAAGAAAAAAAAAGTTTTGTGAAGTAGTTTGAGTAGTGCATGGAGAGAGACAAAGTTGCCAACCTGTAGCTTTTATTGTTCCCATTCATAAACCATGGCAAAGTGGTTTAAAGATTTCCCCACTAGTTTGAAAAGTGGGACCGATCGCATCCGTTCGTCCTCGGAATCAGGTGCCCATGGTCGGCCAAAACCAGTAGTGACAGTCGGTACAGGGGGAAAGGGCAGTGTTCGTAAAAATTCAGAGAATGGTAGCAATGGAGGTGGTATGGGTTCATTGCTCTCTGGAAGGAATCGAAAAAATTCGGCAATTGAATTAGGACGGAACCATCCAAGCCCAGGGGCAAGTCCTCTGAAGGACGGAAAGATATGGGAAATCTTCATTCCTGGGAAAGGTAAGAAGAACCCAAAGTTTGATATGGGGTTCGAAGATCACCGAACCCTCAAGACATCGACTCTGGCAGATGCTTACATCAACAGGATGATCAAGGTGGACAAACAAGACAAAAGCCAAAAGCCCAGTTTTGGGAATGGAGACGCTACAGTGACAGACAGCGAGAAAGGAAAGGCAACACTGAAGACGGAAACGGTGAGATGTACTACTATACTCTTTCGAAGGCTGCAATTTGTGAAATTACATAGACTCTTAAAATAATGTTGTAAATAGTAACTGGCAATGGTACACCTTATTTGTCAGTGTACACCTAGCTTCTGTCCTCCTATTTCCCTGAGACTACACTATTTTCCTTTACATAGACACAAAGAGAGTCATGTTGCAGATCTAAGATGGACCTGACAAGACCCTGATGTAGACACCTGATAGACACAGATAAATAGCAGGGAGCATATATCATTCTAATGCGTAAAGTCTCAGTAATGCATGAGCTAGTTACACATAGTATCCAATTACCCATAGTCTGTGTGAACAGAGGAAAAAGGTTTTGTTATGAAAGTTGAGATCATATCTCTGTCCCAGCTCTCTGGCTGTCTTTGTTTCTGCGATACTCTCTCTCTCCCCCTCCCTCTTCCTTTCTCTTCCTTTCTCCAGTGGTTCATACATTGTGGGTCTGTGTGTGAGTGGCATAGTAGTCACACTAACAGATTCAGTCCCAACACAATGAGAGCTAACCTCGCACCCATCCCCATTTCCTGTCTCCCTACCTCGCCTGTCCAGCCCCCACGGTCACACTGCCACACTGTAAACACACATCTCTGCATGCATACCATGAAGAACAGATGGGCACACATGTAGGCTCACTTAAAGTATCTCCATGGCATATTCCCAGTTCCCTAATTCTTTCCACATAATTTGATATTAGAAAGCATACTCACATGCACACAGGTCCACACTCTCCTACACATCTTAATTCACACACACACACATACACAAACACAACTACATCCATCCCTACACACACACGCACGCACACACACACACACACACACACACACACACACACCCACACACACACACAAGCCTGGACACACACACACACTCACACAATGCAAAGAAAATACAATGACTCCATCCTTTTCTTTGGGGCCCAAGTGAAGGCCGCGTTTGAAGCATTATGTCACTTGACACTGGCGCTCCCCCTGTCCCAGAGCAGGACTCAGCCTGCGGCTCTACTATGATCATAATAGGCCATGGACCAGTCTCACCAAATACCACAGAAAGGAAGAGAAAGAGAGCCCACATGAGAGAAGAAATAGGGGGTAAGAATGGGGGAAGATGAAAAAAGATAGGACAGGAAAGACAGAGCAAGTCAGAGACTGAAAGAAAGGAAGAAAGGCAGTGATGGAATGAAGATGATAAAGAACACAGTATAATTTTTGTATCTGGAAGGTGTGACAGGGCTGGATTGTTAATCACCCCCTCAAAGATAATAACATAAGGATGATTTTCAGAAACCAATAAAAAAAAAAACACAAAATCACTTTTATGGGCTTGATCATAGTTATAGTACAGTTTGTGCAAATGTAATGAGTCAAAATGCAAATGCAGATGCTGGAGGAATCTTTAATGAACGTAACCAGTGGAGACTCAATGAGCTCTGCTGCTGTGAAGGTGGATTGCTAATCATTCTCTTTGTCTCTCCCACTCTGAATAGTTGATAATCCTGGAGGACTATGCTGACCCTTTTGATGCTGAAAGAACGAAGGAACAGAGAGATGCTGAGAGAGAGGGAGAGAATGATGGATACATGGAGCCCTACGACGCCCAACTCATTATTACAGGTCACTTCTTTTCCTCCTGTCTATCAATCTCATTGCTGGGTGGATTAATCAATAACACTTTGGCTCATTGATAGGCCGATGGATGTGGATTGCTAAGGAACGTGTGCCAAGCAGTTGGATGGATGTGCAGTGAAAAGAAAAAAGTGTTTTGTTTTGTTTTGTTTGGACGCCGGCTCATTAGCTGAAAAACAACCAATACCAGCCAATCTCTGGCCTCTTGTAACTGCCTACCTCACTGGTGGTTGCTATGGTGATAGTGTTGTGCTGGGACAATGGGTGCAGTTTCCTCTTTGCACTTCCTGTTTCCTGCCTCTGTTTCCTGTTCCCATTCTCTGGACAGGAAATCACCCCTCTGCAGCCCCCCCATCGCCCCATCCCACCCCAACTCCCCTCCTCTCCGATCCCTTGCACCCCCTCTCGCCAACCCCTGACTCCAGTTGTCCTCACTGTGTGTGAGCGCCCACCCCGTTCCCCTCTTCCTCTCCTGATCACGTCCCCGAAATCAGGAAGTGGCCCTGTCAGTCAGCCAATGGCAGGCCGCGCTCGCTTTTCCCCCTCGGTGCTGCCATTGTTTTCGCACACAATAGGCCAGACACAAAGTGTCAGTCCGGGGAGGCCAGGAGTTTATGCTGGGAGACAGACCGTCAGGCTGGCCCCAGACAAGGCCCCTGAGGAACACACACACACACACACACACACACATACACACACTATTACATACATGGGAGTTGTTGCTTGCTCCAAGTGAGGGAAACACACACATACTCACAGACACAAGTGTCACTCTTATTCTTTTTCTCATTGTTTTTTACCTAATGTATGCTCACAGCTCTGGGTGGTGAAGTTGTCACTTGTGACCTGTGGACCATAATGCCTAAATTCAGGCATGTTCCAGACATTTAAAATAACACTATAAATTATGTTGTTCTTGACAATACTGACGTTGGGAAATTCTGGTATAGGTTCAAAGTATCCACCTTGCTTTTATCTCTGAATACGATGCATGTTAGCATCTAAATCCTAGACTTAAACCAAGTGTTAAATGAGAGTTTGAACTTGTCCACTTAAAGGTTCCTTATCTGAACAGAAGCATGTTAATCTGTTAGTGGCCACTGGTCAGCCCAAACCCACATAGTACTAATACTTCTGTGAATTTAGAGCTAATTCATGAAATCAAATGTGAATGTGTTATGAGTTGTAATGGTTGAAAGGTGAGCTTTAGTGTTTAGGATATGGTCACGAACCTTGGCAAGATAAGTAGCTTTGGATAAAGCATCTACTGAATGTATTTTTGTCATATGACCTGCTTGCTCAAGTGTGTGTCCTCCCACTTAACTACCTGCTACTGCTTTCTAAGTGTGTGCAGTATATGGGCTATCACTCTAAAACCAGGGCAATTGATTGAATTGTGGCTGTGTGTGTGTGTATTTAGAAATCCGCCGGCGTGGCTCTAGGGACCTGCTGAAGGTGTGTGTAGTGCTGAAGGGAGAGGAAGAGGGTGGAGCCCCCCAGATCTACGATGTGCCCTATGAAGAGGTTCTGGAGGGGATCCCCCTCACCCGGCCCGAATGTGACCCGCGGCCCCAGGCTGAGTATGAGCTCCCCTGGGAATGGAGGAAAGAGCAGATCGTCAGAGCTCTGTCAGGTACACCACATTATAAACAGTACAGCAGTTTTAATCCACAGCAAGTCTAGGTTTATATACAGCATGTCAGGTTTAATACACAGCAGTTTAGGCTTTTATATAGCACAGCAGGTCTAATCCACAGCAAGTTGAGGTTTATATAAAGCATAGCAGTTCTATTCCACAGCAAATCTAGGTTTATATAGAGCGCAGCAGGTCTAATCCACAGCAAGTCTAGTCAGTCTAGTATATGTCAGTTCTAATCCACAGCAAGTTTAGGCTTATATACAACACAGCAGGTCTAATCCGCAGCAAGTATAGTCTTATATACAGCACATCAGGTCTAATCCACAGCAAGACTAGGCCTATCTACAGCACAGCACAGCACAGCAGTTCACCCAATTAGAGTGATGTACGGCAATTCTGTGGTTGTACATGTTTTTGTGTAAAAACGTTAACTAGATAGCTAACTATGAACTAAATTATAGATCTGCTAAGTAACCATAACCACAAACAGGACCTATTTTGAATGCAAGCTGATTCATCTATCTAGTTTTTCTGTGTAATTTAATGGCGCATGCCCTACTAAAACAACTCCGTCAGTGCACTGCGTGGGCCGACTTAAGCACGGTAAACTTTGAAGATCAAGCTTTTGTGAAATGAAGCAATTACCGTACACATAAAAGTTCTTGATCTCCAGGAAACAGTACTTCAGGCAAAAGTTGTTCAAGGTTGTAGTTGTGAAAATGAAAGAAAAATTTCAGTGATACAGAAACGATTCTGTGACACATTCATCAAGCTTTCAAGTCACTTTGACAGTTTACGAACATGTTTCCGCACAGCAAGTGGCTTTTTCCTGTCTTCTATTTATCAATGCATTCTAATTACATAACACCAGCCATATATTTAGAGCTCTCAGTCCACTAGAGGACATGCCGCTGCCATTACTTCAGCATCACATCATTTCTATTTATTTTGGGGGGGTTTCTTTGCCTTTATTATCATGGGACAGTAGAGAGTGACAGGAAATATGTTGGAGAGAGAGATGGGGAAGGATTGAGAAATGACCTTGGGTTGGACGTGGGTTGAACCTGTATCCTTGGGTTTATTGGTATGACACTTCAGCCCACTGAGCCATGGTGCCCCCTTATTTCTGTTTTTACTATTGAAGAGATTGGCCGAGTAAGTCAACCCTTAGCTCTGTTGTTCGAGGTTGTTGAGTGCTAAAGAAAGAAAGAAACAAACAAACAAACACAGAAAGAAAGAAAAAAACACAGACAAAATTTGCAAGCTGAAACTGAACGAGTACAGGAAAATTAAACTGAAACAACACAGTTACATTATTCAGTCTACGTTCTCTGCAACCTCACTCCAAGCGCTCTGCAACCTCGAACAACGGGACTGTGAGTTGAATGACGCCAGACTACTGCTTTAAGTAAAAGTTATATCTTATTCTTACAGTATTTGCACCAAATGGAATGTCTGCATTTTTGGTTTTACCCACTCTGATATCTCATAATAAGTCCAATATATTTTGTCATGTAATATAACATAGAAGAACAAATAGAAAGTAAAATTTTTTTGTAAAATTGTTAAAAAGATTATGGTGGTGATGATGATGGTGGTGGTGATGATGATAATAATGCCAAAGGTGATGATGATGATGATGATGGTGATGATGAAGGTGTCCTTGGTCGCCACCCCACAGCCCAGTTTGATGGAGTGGAGAAGGTGAGCAGCAGTAAGGAGGATGCAGTGCTCTCTCCTCGCCAGCAGAGACAGAAGAGCTGGACCCCCAAAACGTTGCGCCCATCTCCCCCCTCCCCCACGCTCACCCCCACCCCCGCAACCCCAGCTGACAGTGATACCAACCCTGTAGACCCCACTGTGCCACTGGAAAAACAAAGGTAGGTGTGTGTGTGTGTGTGTGTGTGTGTGTGTGTGTGTGTGTGTGTTCATAAATGTATATGTATACTTTGTCCTTACTAGCTCCATTCAGCTATATGAATAGTAAAAAACATGGTACATGTGATGTGCATGTGTATTTATGCACGTCTGTATGTATTTTATGTGTAGTGTATATTGTACTGTGTGTGTGTGTGTGTGTGTGTGTGTGCGCGTATGCCTGTTTGTGCGTCTGGTGTGTGTATTTTATGTGTGGTGGTGAAGTATACTGTATGAGTTTCAGTGTCTCATATTTGTATCAGCAAATTCAGAAATGATCAGTGATCATCACAGCACAATCCATGGCTATTTCACTACAGTTGACCTCTAGCCTGCATTTCTCTCTGTCTACTCCTCTCTTTCTTTCTCTCTCTCTCTTTCTCTCTCTCTGTTTTTCTCTCAATCTTTGAGACCGTTCACACCTTTCTCATCCTTTGTCTCCGCTCACTCATCCTTAAATAAATCATGTACTCTTTCTCTCACTCATTCCTGGTTTCTCTCTTGGTTTTCCTCACCTTTCTTCTCTCGCTCTGTCTCTGTCTCTGTCTCTCTTCTCTCTCTCCCTCTCTTTCTGTATCTGTAGCTGGTACCACGGCTCAGTGAGTCGGCAGGAGGCAGAGGCTCAGCTGCAGAACTGTAAGGAGGCCAGCTTCCTGGTGCGCGACAGCGAATCATCAACCAGCAAGTACTCCATTGCCTTAAAGTGAGTGTGTGTCAGTGTGTGTGTGTGTGTCTATATATCTGCAAGCTTGTGTGTGTGTGTGTGTGTGTGTGTGTGTGATATGGACTGCGGCGATGGCAGAAAGCATTACTCTGGGGTATTGTTGTGCCTTGTGGCCCAGAAATGCACTGCTGAATTTCAATGATCTGAGCTGTTCCTGTCAGATAACAGCTAAAGACTGGGAACATGGTTAACCAATGTTGGTGCAGTAAGAGCTATGTTATTCCTTTTTTGTAATAAATAACAGTCAAAGCAAGTTATATAAATAGGTTATAGTAGAAACTTTTCAAGAAAGAAGCAAAACATTTCATGTGTTGATATTGGTGCCTTTTCCAAACAATGGCATGTGTATGCATTATGTGTGTAAGTACGTGCAGTAAGTATATATGTTCAAAGTTTCTTTTTTTTCTTTTCTCTTTCCTACTCTCTCATACACACACACACACACACACATCCCTATGCAGGACCAGTCAGGGCTGCGTCCACATCATCGTGGCCCAGACAAAGGAGAACGGCTACACCCTTGACCAGAGCAGCTGTGTATTCCCCAGCATCCCAGAGGTGGTTCACCACTACTGCACCCAGAGACTCCCCTTCACTGGAGCCGAACACATGACCCTTCAGCACCCTGTGCCCCGCACCAATTAGAGACCTCCAGCCCTGGGCCCTGCACCCATTAGAGACCTCCAACCCTGAGCCCCCACCCATTAAAGACCTCCGACCCTGGACCCCACACCCATTAGAGACCTCCAACCTTGGGCCCGCACCCATTAGAGACCTCCAACCCTGGGCCCCCTACCCATTAGAGACCTCCAACCCTGTGCCCCACACCCATTAGAGACCTCCAGTCCTGGGCCCCACACCCATTAGAGACCTTCAGCACCCTGGGCCCCACACCGATTACGCCCCCCCCCCCCCCCCAATTTCACATGATATCAGTTGAACCCAACCAGTAAAAGTTAAACTTTAATATGTGGCCAAAGAGGAGCCTTTTCCATACACAGACACGCACAGTCACACACACACCATCCCTAAAAACGAATACACTCCCTCTACGAATACACACTTACTCACAAACACAAACACACACACACACACACACACCTCACTCTCACTCTCTCACACACATAGACACATCCCAACACAGACAGACACTGGTCTTATTATTGTGTTATTATTGACCACCCAAATGTAAGTCAATCTATGAGCAGGCCCTGGTCAGCTCTCTGAAGTAGTGATTTAGCCCTCTCTGCCCCAGCCCCTTAGCTACCCCTGCCTCACAAGTCCCAAGTGCCTGACTGACCTCAATGACATGACGAGATCTCATGTCTCTCTCTCACACACACACACACACACTGTGAGCCTAGAGCATAATATATATGTGCACACTCAAAACTTACTCAGTTACATACCCTGATATCAGTTAACACTTGAAACGCAGAAATATGACAAACATGAGTGCCCTTAACTGTGTGGTTATAGTTACAGTATTAGAAAATGCTTTCAGTGACATGATGTTGACAGATCTGACACATAAACTCTCTTTCTCACACACACACACACTACACACACACACACCAAAATTGACAACTGAATTCCTAGACCTAGACCATAGAACACCTGCAGCACCCCCTGTTCTCACACCCTCATTCTTAAATTCCCATTATAAAATGTATTAAATTAATACTTTTTTGATTCTGAAAAAGGTGTGGAAAACTGTCTGAAATATTTTGTACTTTAAAACAAACAAAAAAAAATTGAAATTGTACTTTTTTTAAGCCACACGCCATGTGCCATATATATAGCCTGACAGCTTTGTGTAATGTTACTCTCATGTTGTGATGTTTAATGGAGGAGCTAGTGCTCAATGGTGATATTTGGTGTTGTATTCTGGGACGCAGGAGCGCTGTCGTGTCATCGGTTCATTTCGAGCAGTGTGACCGATATTATAACCCGCTTGAGGGTAGAGGTTCCACCACGCCTCCTAGTGGTCATACTCCAGCACTGCACTGGCCCACCGTTTCCAATTCCACAGTGCTGCTTTCCAATTCACCGCATTAAGGCCGTGTTATCGCTCGGTGGCAACAGGCATGACGCGCGGCTTAACACGCTTCAAATAAAGGACATATTTTTAGTAAACAAAAGCAAGTCTTTTGTGATCTCTTGCTGTATACACTGTGTTGTATTGTGTGCATTATCTTCATTATTTGTTATCATTCACTTCCTTGTGTTTGCACAGATTTTGAGCCAGCCAAGATCAGCTCGTTAGATCGGATCAATAGACCAAAGTGAAGCTCCACCTCTGTCAGATAACATTAACTATAGGTGTTGACTGAAAGGCCATCTATCTGTTCTCTGCAAAGATTTAATTGATTTTAACTGCTCCTATCTTCGTGCATGACATAGCCTGAATATAGTTGATATTATGGAGGGTGGGCCTATATGAAAAAGACTACATCTCTATGTTATGAAAACTGGCACGTATAGAGAGGAAGAGAGAATAAAAACAATGTGAGTGTGAGAGGAGCTGGTGAGCCAGCATGAAATCAATTAAACAAATGCAGGCTACATATAGGAAAATAATTTTTGAAAATAAATTAATGACACGCGCATATAGATTATAGTTTCTAACACTCAGAATTTAACCTAGTCAAGTGAATATAAACAAGTACACAGTACACAGTTACTGCACGTTGTAGGCCTATAATGTTTCATTTCTCTCTATGTGTGGCTTATAGCATGTATACATTTACGCGCGGTGTGTCATGCAGAAATGTATAATGTCAGCGCGCTTTTGTGCATCTGTTTATTTGTAGGCTATGTGTGTGTCAGACTTTTTCTGCTGGATAAGGGATTACCAGGTTGCCATGGTGATTAGTGAGCGCGATATTGAGCCATCTCTTCAGGGAGAGACAGCACATGAGAGGGAGGGAGAAAGAGGGAAACAGAGAGACAGGCTGCAGAAAAAAAGTGTGGCAGAGGTCTAACCAAATATATTTGGACAGACTGATTTTCAATAACTATGCCATTTCTGAATGTAAGACACACTCTCTCTCTATATATATATCTCTCTATCTGTGTGTGTGTGTGTGTACGTGTGTGTGTGTCCGTGCACTTGTGTGTATATATGTGTGTGTGTGTGTGTGTGTGTGTGTATGAGAGAGAGAGAGAGAGAGAAACACACACTCCAGAAGGCTCCTAAAAATACCTATTTTAGCTTGCAGACCATCTTCTTTCTCTCTCTCTCTCATTTGTACAAAATCTTGTATTTAGCATCTTTTCTGGGTCAAAATGGGCTAGAGGCTGAGGTGGTTCCATCCTTAACAGATTTTCATGTGTGTGTGCGTGTGTTTGGTTATGCGTGCGTGTGTGTGTATGTGTCTGTGTGTGTGTGTGTGTGTGTGTGTGTGTGTGTGCGTGTGTGTGTGTGTGTGTCTGTGTGAATAAAAGAAAACTTGACTAAACTGCCTTGTACACCCATTTGTCTGTCTCCTTCAATCCATCAACGTCCTTGTTCATACCATCACGTCTCCATCACGCTATAAGCATGTTGCGTCAATTTTTCCGTCGGACATCAGCAACCGTTTCCTCCCTTACTACGTCTTGCGCTGACACTGAGCCTGCTGCCTGTCCGCCCACTACTGACGTCTCTCTCTCACCAAGAGTGGTGCGCTAAGCCCGTACAGCAGCAGTAAGCAGCAGCAGCAGCCGCTGCCTGCCATGGGTAGGATGATACCAGTGGCTGCTGTCACTCAGTGATACTGCCTGCTTAGAGTGTCGATAACTCATCACTGTCTGATTCTGATACAGTGGACCCCCCGCCTGACTGTGACCATGCAGATAGTTAGTGTGTGTCAGTCACAGCAAATGATAAATCATATCAGTGTGTGTGTGTGTGTGTGAGTGAGAGAGAGAGAGAGAGAGAGAGAGAATAGAGAGGGTTGACAGAGAGAGGAAGAGGATGAGTGTGTGTGTGTGTGTGTGTGTGTGTAAGGAGGGGGGAGGCACTTGGGGGGCTCCCATTCTCTAAATAATTCAGAGAGAGACTCCAAGCACTCAGAGCGTATAAGCACCACTGTCAGGTCAACTCATTCAGCACAAAGAGAGAGAGAGAGATGGAGGGAAGAGAGAAAAAGGAGAGAGGAGCGGAGTGGGAAAGAGAGAGGGAGAGAGGAAGACAAATGTGGAAACAGGGGACGACAGTTAAGATGAAAACAAGAGGAGATAAATGGCAGTAGACAGTGTAAATGACTGAAGGGACACAGTAGCTAAACTCATCATAAGAAATAATCAGTCAAGGCAAGGTTATTTATATAGTGCCATTCACCCACAGTGGATCACAGATAGGCTGATAAATCAATACATCTAAAACCTGGAGGGTAAACGACACCAAAAATATAGAAAAATAAAAACTGATAAGAGAAGCTTTCAAAACATCAAATGATGAGGAGAAAGGGTAACTACACAGAGTGTTTTTAATCAAGTACCGCAAAGCACTAGATAACTGAATTTGAAACTATAGATCTGAAACAACAGTACAGATATATGCAGAAATGTTAAGAACGGATTAAAGAGGGATGGACAGAGACAAAGAGAGAGAGAGAAGGGTGGGAGAAACAAGTCATTTTTGTCTTTCCTGCCTCACTAGACTGTCCTTTTATTTCCACTGCCTCCTGCTTACCAGTGCTTGGCTGTGTCCTCAATCTCCCCCTCCTGTCCTTCAACACTCACTGTTTACTCTACCGCTACCTAATCTCTCTCTCTTTCTCTCTCTCTCTCTTCTCTCTCTGTCTGTAGCTCTCTAAATCCCCATTTCATTTTGTTGTTATCACTACTTCAAAAATTAGAGTCTGTTTCATCCCGCCGTCCTCTTTCCTTTCCTCTCCTTTTTGCATTCCCTCTTTTTCTCTTGTACCTCAGTCACGACTCCTGATACGACTCGACGGCCCAGACTGCAATATGTGTGTGTGTGTGTGTGTGTGACGCTGTGTGTGTATTTGTGTGTGTGTGTATGTGTGTGTGTGTGTGTATGACACTGTGTGTGTGTGTGTGTGTGTGTGTGTGTGTGTGTGTGTGTGTGTATGTTAAGTATTCCTGTGCTCACAAAGGATTCCTCAAAGCCCTCTGCAGTCTGTCAGACCCCCTCCCCTCCCCTCCCCTCCCTCTCACGTAGTCCCCTCTACTGTTGCTCTCATCTTCACACACTTCTGCAGGGGCACTTTACATAAGAGTACCTGATGACGAGACGTGTCAGACAGCAAAAGAGGGGAGATCTCCCGTTTCCTCTCCACCCACATTTAATGTATCTATCCATCCATCTATCTATCCATCCATCTTTTTAATGACCCTGCTGCTATCCATCTCGAGCTCACTCTTTCATTGGCTCTGTTTCAGTCGCTCCCCCCATATGTGCCCTCCTCCTCCACTGTCAGCTGTCAGTGACATTAAAGAGGTAGTGTAGAGGTCACCTATACGCAAACCCCCAGAGCGTACACGGAAATAGACATTTTCAGATGAAAGGAAAGAGAGAGAGATGAAAAATGTTAGAGACAAACGAGAGAGAGAGAGAGAGAGAAAGAGAGAGGGAGAGATGTGATTAATGACTACCTGACTGATGTCTGTTGCCATCTCTGCTTCCTGTGTTTGTGAGTCAAGACTATGTCTATGAATGGAGCTATAGTATTTTTCCTAGAGTGTAAAACACACATAATCCTCTTGTTAGATTTATCTGCCTCTCCCCCATACTTGTTTTGATGTTTAATTAAAGGGGTGGGGGCACAGAAGCAGTTGAGGTCTTAGGTCTGTGAGAGCTAAAATCCCCCTTTGAAAATGTTAAACTTGGGGGATATTAAAGACACTGCATCCAGCCACAAGTGTCTTCAAGTGCCTGCTGCATATGCCTCCTGTTGTGACCTTGTAATGGACACATCAACGCATTCTTTTCCCTCCTCTCTCTCTCTCTCTTTCTCACACACACACACGCGCGCGAGCGCATATGAAATCTTTTACTAAGTGAGTGGAAGCGCTAGCGGAAGAGGGATATTCTGAGGTATGTCTCCCCGCGTCCTCCCCTCTTCCCCGCCCCCACCCGCTCTCCGGTGGCTCTTTGCATCGCGCTGCTCATCACGAACCGCCCAACGGTCTACCTGCGCTCGCGTAGGACCGTCTCCGCAGAGCGTGGCAGAGAGGAGCGAACTATAATCGTGCACTTTTGTATCCAGAAGAAATAACGCAACAATGCCAAACGCCGAATAACGGAGATCATCGGGGGAGAGAGAAAGAGAGAGAGACTGCTTGGTGCTTTCAGGAGGCGTTTGCGTGTCCACCTCTTTACCCACACAATCACACGCGCGCGTGCACACAGGCACTCACACAAACATTTGCACACACACACACACACACACACGCACACACACGAACACACACACACACACACACACACACATACATACACACACAACACGCGTGTTGGACATTCTGAGAAGGCGCAGAAATCATCTCCTGTTGGCTGATGCTGGGCATTCATCGCAGAGATGGCATTGTGGATGCTCCTCTCCCTCCTCGCCATCGTCAAAAGTAAGTTAGCTCTTGCTATTTTGGGGTGCGCGCCTCCGAGTGTGTCTTCGTGTGTAGAGGGTATGTGTGCAGGTCTTTGTGTGTGAGTGCGTATTTGTGTGTGTGTGCGCGTATGAGAACGATTGTATACAAGAGGAACGAAGATGAGAGAGAAGATGGATGCCTCTTGAGATGCTTATTATTCTTGCTCAGTCGATCGGTTTCACTATGTACATTTAACTCGACTGGAAAGAGAAACGCTAACCACACAGAGCGCGTGTATTTGTGCGGGAGGGTGTGGGGGGCACTCTCGGTGCTGTCTCACCATGCACTTGCAGTATGACATAAGCGTCTTTCTCTTCACCCGCAGAAAGGCACTGGTCAGGTGTAGCTCAGAGTGCGTCTCAGGAACCGGCAGGTTCTTGGAGTGGCCATCGGTTTAACGTGTGCATTATATGCGTACATGTGTATTGTAGCGTCGGTGTGTCGCAGACCTGGCTCTCCGCTTGGCCTGCTGTGTACACTGAGTGTGTGTGTGAGTGGGTGAGTGAGTGAGAGAGAGGGGGTGGGGGGTGGGGATGGGGTAGAGGTAGAGAGAGCTGTTACGCAGCCAGAAGCGAGTGATGAAACGCTGTCGTTACGATGGGAACGCTAGCGGGGGCGTGTGATGATCGGAAGTGTGTATTGCGCTGGTGGTGCTCTGTCACATTGTCAGTGCTACTAACGGGCAGGCTGATGTATGGCGGAGCCCCGCCGGCAGCCGGGCTTCACTGGCCTCTGGATTGATGTGAGCTGGAGAGAGAGAAACAGTAGACCGCACAGACTCACACACATGTACCCTTCATTAATTTTCCTATGCATAGACTTTCATTCTCTCACTCTCTCTCTCTCTCTCTCACACACACACACACACACACACACACACACACACACACATACACACACACACACACACAAATACACACACAAATACATATGTATGCACACACATACACACACACATGTTTTGCACAGGTACCATCACACACCTTGCTTTCAGTTGTTTCAGCTTAGGCCCATTCTCCCAGCCTGTCAGCTCCCCAAAGGCAAACACCCACTAATTAACTGGTGCAGGCAGTGAAGCAGGAGAGGCCGGAGCAATGAAGTGATGGATGAGCGGGCGGAGGTCTAGCAGGGGTCAGCTGCTCACCAAGGGCCCGGGGACCACCGATAGGCACTAATCCCATCTACCGCCACCGTCTTCTCCCAGGCTATTGGACTTGTGCTGCCACCCTACCCCACTCTATCCCATCGCACACACACATTGTTCTCTCTCTCCTTCTAGATAATATTGTATATTCTATTTCTATATCGATAGAAATCGATACTCAGATACTCAAAATCGATACTCAGATATCAAAATCAATACTCAGATACTCAAAATCGATACTCAGATACTAATTCACACCCAAAGGTAAGTTTTGTTAAATCAACCCATAGCGCTGTTGCAGACCTGCCCATAGCCCAGCATGGACCGAACAGTAAACGGCAGCTAATGAGAGAAGGACAAGTTAACTCCATTTCAGTTCCATTTTCCCTTGCCCCATTACGTCAATGCTAGCTGCCAGTTCACAAATTTGGTCCGACAGCACCCAGTGACCTTGAACAGTACTGCTATGGGGCGATTTATAATGGACTTACCCTTTAAAAGTAGTGTTGAAGCAGATACTCATTTGTGTACCAACTGTGGCATCTTCCATTTTTCTAACTGACACACAGTTTCACACAGCACAGCACTGCTGCAGAAAGACCGACAGACAAACAAACAGACAGACACACACACACACACACACACAGAGAGACACAGCCTGTTTTCCCACCAACAGCTGAACACATGGTGCTGTAGTTGATGTAGTTGGCTTAACACGGCAATCGTTCCTCAGAATGCCCAATATGCCTCAGAACTTTTTGTCGTGTTTTCCCACACAGTATCAAAAATGGTATCAAGTATGGAGTGTTTTTCTAGCAAAAGTAAAGTTGACTGGTATTTAGCAGACGGTTTTATCCAAAGCAACACGAACACGGAATCAAACCAGGGTTGCCCAATTGCCAGTCGAGTGACATAACCACTGTTCCACCACTGAGCATCGATACTGAATTAGAAATTTTAGTATTGTGACAGCTCTACTCTTTATGAATACAGATAATTTTCTTTCGCTCTCTCAGATAAGTACATAGATAGATAGATAGATAGGGAGAGAGATGTAGAGAGGAGAGAGAGATGAAGTGTAAATTGATTCAGTTGCTTGTATGCTAAGGAATGATCTCATCATATGCGCTTGCTTACACTCTGGTGTGCTGATGTGAACCCATGCGTCAAGTGTCAGCTAGAATATAGATTGAGCTATGGCCTTTGTGATTGGTTACATGAATAGTTATTACTGTACTATCACATCTGTTTCCTGTACCGATGTATAAACATGCACACATACAGACATACACACAAACACACACACACACACACACACACACACACACACATTTGCACGCACACACACTGGTGCACGCACACACACACACACACATGCACACACACACACACACTTGCACACACACACACTTGCACGCACACACTGGTGCACGCACACACACACACACACATGCACACACGCATGCACACACACACACACACACACAAAGTATCCACTCTGACATACATGCCCAGGCCTATATGTGACATGACCGTGCAAGCAGTAATTAGTCACCCAGTGACTAATCCGTTGATGCCTGTAAACACAGCTACAGGAATAACAGGCATGGCTCTGATGAATGCCCATACATACTGATAGGGTTACACACCATTGGCATTAGCGTCTTCGAAGCTCTTCCTCATTAGAAACCATTATCCTCAACACTGCTCTGTGCAGGAGGTCTGTGTCTTTTTTTGGGACGCATGCAGTACAAAAGGCAGGGTAGTTACTTGCATTTACTTTTTCTTTGTGTCTCTCTCTCTTTTACACACACACACACACACACACACACACACACACACAGTTGTGTCCTTAGTGGTGGGTTGTCCATTAGAGTGATACAGATTTGTGAATGATTGTTGGGAGAGCAGAGCGATATTGCTCGGGGAGCCATAAAGCCGACACACACACTGCTTAGTGTGACTTACGGCTTCCCTTTGTCTCCCCCATTTCAACTGCACCTCTGAGCCGATTTAAACTCATTTAAGGAGTCGCATATGGACATATAAAAATGTCCTTTAATCTTATATGACTCCAGATTTAGTGTGTGTGTGTGTGTGTGTGTGTGTGTGTGTCACTGTAATCTGAATATTAGAAATTATGAATTGGAGGGTGATGCAAGAGTCCTGCTCTTCGGGTGAGGTAGGAACTGAAATAGGAGTGGCTAAGGGGAAGGGAGTGCTTCTGAAAGGCAACACACTCAGATCAATCATTTATATGAACAGCAGAGCTAGGGAGATACCGAGATCTTTTCACTCTGTCTGTCTCTATCATACACACACACACAAGCACACACACACACACACACACGCACACATATGTGATTCTATCTCTCACACTATTGTTCTATCATTCTATCTTCTACCTTTCCTTCCCCCCTCTCTTTCTCTGTCCATCTCGCTATCAATGGCTTTTTATCTTTTACACATAATGTACGTGCACAAAACAGGTCGATCGAAATTTATTTGTATGGGTTGTCTGCTCTATAGAGTTGTGGCATACACACACACTCACACACACACAAACAAAGCAATGCATTAGCCACCTCATCCACACAAAGACCTCTATATCTGGCAAAAGCACACGCATAAACACAAAACCCCCCATCACCACACACACACACACACACACACATATGCACAAACACAGCCACTTTGGAAGGACTTTTCAAGGACATTTCAGCACCTTCTGCTTTATATTAGCCTGCAGTTCCTAGTGTCACAGTATCTCACGTCCTGCACTGTAGCTACGCATCCCATAATTCCATGTCCTCCATGGTGCAACCACTGCAACGGTGGAGGTCAATGGCTACAATCTCACACCTACAATTTACTCTTAATTCCAATGAGTGTGAGCCTTGTGTCTGTTTCATTGATTTACTCTCTCTCTCTTTTTCTCTCTCTCTGTCCCCCCCACCCTCTTGTCTTTCATAGTATTTCTACCCATTAAGCTGCTGTCCTTGTTTGTGTATGCTGGGTATAGATCAGTAGGCCACCAGGCCGCTGCGTTGTGCTCTGCTACTGCTGTGCTAGTTATGCTGCGATCACTGCTGTTCCATGGCCATCCTGATAGTGCTGCGATCACTGCTGACCTATGCCTCTGTTCATGTCCATCCTGATGGCGCTGTAATCGCTGCTGTTTCATGCGCATCCTGATGTTGTTGTGATCGCTGCCGTTCCATGGCCATCCTGATAGCGCTCTGATCACTGCTGTTCCAGGCCCCTGTACCATGCCCATCCTGATGTCGATCATGCCCCTGTTCCATGCCCATCCTGATGTCGCTGTGATCGCTGCTGTTCCATGCCCCTGTTCCATGTCCATCCTGATAGCGCTGTGATCACTGCTGTTCCATGTCCATCCTGATGGTGCTGCGATCACTGCTGTTCCATGCCCATCATGATGTCGCTGTGATCGCTGCTGTTCCATGCCCCTGTTCCATGTCCATCCTGATAGCGCTGTGATCACTGCTGTTCCATGTC
>PYXC01001172.1:1207500-1375000 GCA_015244755.2 Tenualosa ilisha | reverse complement strand
GGACCTCTGTCTATCTATCTATCTATCTATCTATCTATCTATCTATCTATCTATCTATCTATCTATCTATCCATCTATCTATCTATCTATCTATCCATCTATCCATCTATCCATCTATCTATCTGTCTGTCTGTCTGTCTGTCTGTCTACAGTTCTAAGCAAATATAAAGATGTAAAAATGTAAAAGATTGTTTAGATGGAAATCATGGAGGGAGTTGCTTAGTGTATTTTTTAGTTTTGATGCTGCTGTCTACAGTATTATGGACTGATTTAGCTGTGACCAGATGAATCAGTTAATGTACTGTAGTAGATGTTAGATGCTTGTATAAGTAGCATATGAGATCTGCCTTGGTTTCTGCACAGATTATTTGCTTTGTACTGATTTACTGCTGTGTAGTACTGCTGTATATCTCTTTCTCACTCACTCTTTCTACACCAGGGTCCCCTCTATCTACTAGATTGATTGAATCATCTAGCTATCTCTCTCTCTTGTCATAAATTCACACAGTTTTTCAAGTGTTTGTGGCAAGTGTAGGTCATTCTCTATACACAGTGCTTCTGTATAGGAAGTGTCTGTGTGATGTGCAGGTCCAGTTACTGTAGGTGCATCTTCCCAAGTCAACACAGCATTAATGAGAAGTGCCAAGACACATTCAGAAAGTGCTACATCAATGCAAAAAATGAAAGTGAGGCAAGTGGTGAGCAGGTTTACAGTAAAAGATGCGTCACATGAAACTCATGCCAGTGAATGTGTGTGTGTGTGTGTGTGTGTGTGTGTGTGTGTGTATGTGTTTCTTTCTTTACAGCATGAGAGGGAGCAGATTATGACCACCAATGTCTGGCTAACTCAGGTGAATCTACACACACACACACACGCGCACACACACACACTCACACACACACACACACACACACACACACACACACGTATGGAAAGCAAAATGCACACTCTTCCTCTACTCTATGGCCAGGTTAACACACAATGAAGTAGGTCACACACATTATAAAGAGAGAGGCACATATGTGCACGCACATGTTGACTGAAGCACACACATGGTCAGACACACTTACACACATTCACACATTTTCTCTCACACACCAACACATGTGCACGCACACACACACACACACACACACACACACACACACACACACACACACACACACACACACACACACACACAGAGGCATGCATGCATTATACCAAGGTCATTGCATTTACAAAGAGTATAGAGTTGCTCACATACACTGAATTAATGTCCTAGCCAATGTGCATGAAGGTAGAAGGGTCCTTTTGTGCTATGTGTGTGTGCATGCGTGCTTGGGGGCAGTTGATAATGGTGTGAATCGGTAGATGTGAAGTCCTTCCAACAGCTGTTTGGGTTCACTGAAGGCTAACTGCTTGTTGTTTCAACCTGAATAGCTCTCATGTCACTGGAAGTCTTTGTTGGAAGTTAGTATTGCTCACAGCAACCCTATCACTAGCTTAATGAAACAATTACGCCAAAGTATGTGTGGAGTGTGCACATGTTAATTTAAAAAAAATATGAATTAAACATAATTAATGGGGCGGTGGTGGTGTAGTGGTTGAGGAACCTGGCTAGCATGCAAGTAGCCTGGAAAGCTGTGGGTTCGAATCCTGGCTGCCACCCCTTGAACAAGATACTTAGCCCTAAATTGCTCTAAGGGAGCAAAATATGTAGGTCGCTTTGGATAAAAGCGTCTGCTAAATGCGTAAATGTAATTTGACACCTTCATTGTTTTTTTCACTAGTCACCCATACCTGCTTTCAGTGGTGACAGTAAAGGTGCCAACTCAACTGTTGTGTAAAATTGTATAAATACCGTTGCTCTGATCCCATCTAAACTCTGTAGTAAAATGATTCTGGCTGCTGTTTTCTCTTCTTTTCAATGCTCCACCCCTCTCTTCCTTGTTTCCCCGTCCCCTTCAACCTGTCATTGTCTACCGGCTGTACTGGGGAACATCTTGATTGGCTGGTGCTCAGGAGTGGCAAGACTACCGGTTGACGTGGGTCCCAGAGGAGTTTGACGGGATGCTGAAGGTCAGGCTGCCCTCTAAGCACATCTGGCTACCCGACATCGTCCTGTACAACAAGTAAGTCCTACCCAAGAGAAAGAGAGAGAGAGAGAGAGAGAGAGAGAGAGAGAGAGATGGGGGGATGAGGTGGGGTAGGGTTGAAATGGGGGTTGGGTGTGAGAAAACTAAAGGCTTTTAAGTGTGAGGATGAAGAAATGCACACAACTCTACAAGAGGCAAACAGTGATGGCTTTCAGATGAGCACCACAGGGATATGATTGCCTTTTTATATAATACAACTCCAGCATTATACATCATGGTGAAAGCACATGAAGTATATATTAGAATGTTGTTTTGACATCAATTCAAACTTAGAGGCATACCTATTACACTGTTAGGGTGATAGTGTAGCAGTTAGGAATCTGGCTACTACGCTAGTAGCCTGAAAATTGTGGGTTTGAATCCTGGCCTCCACTGCTGTGCCCTTGACAAAGTGCATAACCCCAATTGTTCTTGGGGTGGGGGCAACCGGCCCTGATGTAATTGACAAAAGTAAGTCACTGTGGATAAAAGCGTCAGCCAAATGCGTAAATGTAATCAGGGAGAGTGAAAACGATCCAAATAAAGATCCAAACTGTCTGTCTGCGCTGTGAAATACCAAAAGACAATCAGCTATGCATTAGTTTAACCACAGAGCTCACCTTGCAATGCCATGCCATTTTAGTGAAAGCGTTAGTCATTATGTTAGTCACAAAGAGTCTTTGTGACTAACAAGTCATGACAGAGGTTCATAATATCACACATTACATCTTTTTTTATCCAACCATTTTATTCTACCCATCACACACGTCACTATTCTCCTTCTGATATCTCAATCAAATCTCTCTCTCTCTCTCTTTCTCTCTCGCTCTTTCTCTCTCTCTCTGTATCTGTCTTCATGAGAACCTGTCCATGCACTAAGTTGGCTTTAATCTTCTGAAGGAGGAGCCCATCTTAGTGGCTGATGAATGTGAGGGTAGCCAGACGCCTCTTTCCAGCTATTAGTTCTTAACGGCACCATGAGACGTCAACACGAGGACACTCTTTTCCGGTCATTACCTTCACACAGGCACCTGCTCTGACTACAGGCCTAGCAAGCTGAGGCCACAGAAGGGGGAGTTTAACCGACTGGCTGATTTTGAGTAAGATGGAGAGGGAGGCGGCAATGTGTTCTTTGAGAGAGAGAAAGAGGGAGAGAGAGAGAGCGAGAAAGAGAGAGAAAGGCAATAGAAATGTAACTATTTGTCATGCCAATAAAGCACTTTTGAATTTGATTTTGATTTAGAGAAAGAGAGAGAGAAAGACAGATACAGAGAGAGAGATTTTGTTTTTGGGTCTTTTTTGAGTTTTTTGGGTTGTGTGTAATATACTATATTTGCCGTATGTTTGGGATTTACCATCACTCCCATCTTCATTTTCATTTTTTGTCTATTGCACTTTTGACCTTTTGTCTCATGTCCTTTTCTGTCTCTTTATGTCCTTTTTGTCTCTACTGTCACATGTCTCTTCTGTCTCTACTGTCTCATGTCTTTATTGGTTCTACTGTTTATGTCTTTTGTGTCTCTACCTGTCTCATGTTCTTAGTCTCACTATCTCATGTCTCTTCTCTACTGTTTCATGTCTCTTCTGTCTCTACCTGTCTCATGTCCTCTTCTATCTCTACCTGTCTCATGTCCACTTCTGTCTCCAACTTTTTCATGTCCTTTTCTGTCTCTACCTGTCTCATGTCCTCTTCTGTCTCTACCTGTCTTATGTCCTCGTCTGTCGCTACCTGTCTCTTGTCCTTTTCTGTCTCTAACTGTCTCATGTCCTTTATCTGTGTTAGTGCTTGAATTTCTTGTCCTCTTACTCTCTTTCTCCCTGAAGCTTTCTTCTCCTTCATCTCTTCTTCCCTGAAGCTTTCTTCTTCTTCATCTCTTCTCCCTGAAGCTTTCTTTTCCTACTTTACTTCTGTTACTTAAGTTACTGTGACACGGCGGTCAGATCTTGGCTCCATCATTAATTTGTAGTTGATATGTGTGTGTGTGTGTGTGTCTAGGTGTGCAAAGATATATGAGTGTTTGGCCTTGCCGGTGTGGCCTTATGGTGTTCGCACTGTGATGCTGGTAAAACTATACCCCTCTTCTCACCACCTTACAGCTTCTTTTTTTGCCTGCAGTATTTTGGCTGCATATCACATTCTTCTCTCCTTACTGGCATGTCTTATCCTCTCTTTCTGTCACTCTTTCACTTCACACAGTTTTGCACTATTTTCCTATTGATATTTCTTTATCTCCGTCCCTCATGTCTCTATTTTCTGTTTCTCTCTTTCTCTATTTCTCTCGCTTTCTCTCTCTCATGCAGGTTTTCTTGATCTTTCTGTGTCTTTTCTCGCGTCTCGTTGATTTCTCTGTCTCAGTCTAGATCTCTTCCTTTCTCTCTCTATCTTTCTCTCTCTCTCTCATGTTACTGAATAGATGGGTCGGGTTCTGCGTTTGTGAGTGACGCGTGGTGGATGCCTGTGTGTGTCGTCTTACGGTAGCTGACGTGTGTGTGTGTCGTCTTACCGAGCTGGCCTTACCTGCCCGTAACAAAAGCATCCATCTCCCTCTCGATTTGTCTCTATCCATCTTCTATCCCGTCCCGTCCCGTGCCTATCAGGATTACAATCTATCTCGCTTCACCTCTTCCCCAGCGATGCGCTCTACCTAATTACAAACTGCACGCTACTTCCGAATTAAACAAACACACAAACACGGTGCTGTGTTTGTGTGTAAAATTATGTGTTCATGTCCATTAATTTTAGCCTGACCACAGAGGTCTGAGAACTAAGCAGTTTCTCAGGAAACAGTAGACCTGCCTGCCTGAAATTCAATTCTACTCTGTTTGATCTCATTCGCTTTTAATTTTGATCTGAGTCCTCACCTATCAGAATGAAATTCTTGCCATGCTTTTTAGCCTTAGGCTCGCTAAACAAGCTAAGTACACCCCAACCAGTGAACATGCAGTGAATGAAACATTAGCCCAGCACACAGCCGCAGGCAGGATTCAGCGTACCAGTGCATTTAATGACGTTAAATTTTATGATGTTTCTTCTCTCACCCTCATAATCTCCATTTGTTGTCTTCTCCCTGTGCCATCTGTCCCTCCCCTTCTCCCTCCCTCCCTCTTTCTTTCTTTCTTTCTTTCTTTCTTTCTTTCTATTCTTCCTTTCTCTTCTCTTCACTCCTCTCAGTGCGGATGGCATGTATGAAGTCTCCTTCTACTCCAATGCGGTGGTCTCGTATGATGGCAGTGTCTTCTGGCTCCCGCCGGCTATCTACAAGAGCGCCTGTAAGATCGAGGTCAAGCACTTCCCCTTCGACCAGCAGAACTGCACGCTCACCTTCCGCTCGTGGACGTACGACCGCTCGGAGGTGGACCTGGTGCTGCGCACGGACGTGGCGAGCATGGACGACTTCACGCCCAGCGGCGAGTGGGACATCATCGCGCTCCCCGGCCGGCGAAACGAGAACCCGCAGGACGCCAACTACGTGGACATCACCTACGACTTCATCATCCGTCGTAAGCCACTCTTCTACACCATCAACCTCATCATCCCCTGCGTGCTCATCACCTCCCTCGCCATCCTGGTCTTCTACCTGCCGTCCGACTGCGGCGAGAAGATGACCCTCTGCATCTCCGTCCTCCTGGCGCTCACTGTGTTCCTGCTGCTGATCTCCAAGATCGTGCCGCCCACCTCGCTGGACGTCCCGCTGGTGGGGAAGTACCTGATGTTCACCATGGTGCTGGTGACCTTCTCCATCGTCACAAGCGTGTGCGTGCTCAACGTGCACCACCGCTCGCCCACCACGCACACCATGCCGCCGTGGGTCAAGCTGGTGTTCCTGGACAAGCTGCCCGCCCTGCTCTTCATGCGGCAACCGCGAAACAGCAGCGAGCGGCAGAAGCTACGCCATCGTCGCCATGCCAACGAGCGCCGGCAGGTCGCCGCCGGGTCAGTGGCCGGGCGGGGCCTGGGATCCTGGCGGGGCTGGGCCTCGGGGTGGGCGGGAACGGAGAAGGAGGAGGAGGAGTAGGAGGAGGGGAAGTAGGAGGGGGAGCTGTCACCATGGCAACGGGCGGGTCATCATCAACAACAACAGGAGGAGGAGGGGGGGGAGGGTTTGGAAAGGAGAGCAACAGTGAGGCGTGCACTTGCTATGTCAACCACGCCTCCGTCAAGCAGTTTGGGGGCGAGATGAGCGGAGGGGGGGGCGGGGAGTCACCCGACGGGGTGAACGGACTGAGGGAGGGGGCTGGCAGCAGGGAGGGAGGAGGAGGAGGAGGAGGAGGAGGAGGGGTTGGGGGAGGAGGTGCAGTGCCCCTGCAGACGTCGGCGCTCACAAGGGGCAAGCAGCCTCCGGCTGCCCTCACTCAGGCGCTGCTGGGACAGGCCTGCCCAGGGCTGGAAGAGGCGGTGGATGGCGTGCGGTTCATCGCCAACCACATGAAGAGCGAGGACGACGACCGCAGCGTGAGTCATCACCCGCCCAACACACACACACACACACAAACTCTCTCGCGCTTTCTCTTTCTCTCTCTCTCTCTCATACACACACACACTCCCTCTCTCTTTCTTTCACATGACTTTGCACCTCAGGTCACAGAGGTGCCATATCCACACCTATATCTATATCCATATCCATATATATCTATATCTATATATCTATATCTATCCATATCCACATCTATATCTGTATCTGTATCCATTTCAGTTCCTTTCAACTCGCACTTATTTTCTTTCACACACTTTCAGTTAACAAACATTCTTTTGCCACTGATTACAATTACACAAACCTATCATTTTCAAATATATCTCTTTTCTCATTTCTCAATGAGTATATATTTCTAATCTGCACAAACTAAGCAACATCATGAAGAGCTCATATTAACTGACAGTTTTACATAAAGTATTTTTAATATTTGCTTTATTGCTGGATTCATTTTATGCACTGTTTTTATTTACATTGGCAACCTTAGGGACTACAATTGGATTACAGTTTGATTATCAAAATTGCTTTAGATTCATTCATTTTTTCAATATTACCTGTGCTATGTTTTATGTAAAGTATAGCAAACTCATCCATAAAATTATTAATTCACTGTGACAATTTGCATTTTCATCAAAGTAAATGCTAAGCTTTTGAGCAGGTAATAATGTAAAGTAAATGCTAAGCTTTTGAGTAAATGCTAAGCTAAGGCTAAGAGGGATTTGAGCAGGCCTTGCCCCATCCATGTCTGCCTCGAGTGGCCTTGACCAAGTGAAATGAGATGCCCTCAGCTCACTCTCGTGTTACCTTAACCTGCCTTTTTCAAGCCGCTCCAATTTCTGTCAAAATAAAACACGCATAAAAAAAACGAGAAGGGACCCATTAAAATACTGACCACAGCTCAGTGGAGTGGAGTCAAGAGGCATTTCGCAACTCTGCTCTTCAAATATTTACACCTTGTAAAATATACAGCTGGTATCAAGCCTGAGCTATACCCTTCCTCTGGGGGTGGAGGTGGGGGTGGGGTGGTCGGCGGGTGGTGGTGGTGGGGTGGTGATGGGGGGGGGGTTGTATGAACTAGTTCTGGCAATCGCCGCAAACCCTCCCTGAGGAAGAAGCCAATCACATCTCTTCAGTCCACTGATCCCGTCGGCTGTGCTGCAGAATGAAGGGCAGACAAACGGAAGGTGTTTCTCGTTCTTGTTTCGTTTTAATGCTAAAACTGATCAGAATCTGCTGAATCACAGTGCGTATTTGCTCCTCGTGTTCTGTTAGCCATTTCCTGTGACACAACACTTTTGGTTGGTTGGCTGAGGGGCCTTGCGGACGCGTAGAGCACCTACAGGTTCAAGCCCTTCAGCTCCACTCAGCTGATTGATCCAAGCAGGCCTGATTCAGCAGATGTGAGTCTCTGTCATTATCTCATCTCAGCTGACACGCTGGAGCAGTTTGTCCCCAGGGACAGGTTTGAAAAACATCGATTTTGTAGATGCTTTTATCCCGTGTCAATCACAGTGCAGTGAAAGCAGATGGATTTAAAAAGCTTATTATGGTTGCCTGTGATTTATAGGAAGTGATGGACAGCAAAGCAAAAAATGAGGAAATAAAAAAACAAAAAATGAGGGAAATTATAGATATAAGTTGGAAAACTTGGAAGTGAGAAATTTTCACCTTTTTCCAAATATTTTCTTTTTGATGCTTCCCATTTTTAAATTAAATTATAGATTATTTGTTTCAAATGTATGTAAGCATCAGTAGTGTGATTATTCAGATATGATTGCATTACTATTTATCTCACTACTGCATAGTTGTCAGTTCTGAAGGCAGTCATGTTTTTCACTGTGTTTTTCAAACCTTTTATTGAGTCATTTAACGACGTAATTCAATGGCAGGTGCTGTAGTGACCCTTCAGGGGCCTGGTTGTGAGTCTGTCTGTGGAACGTCATTCCGTCCGGGATGGTATCCGTCTGGGGCGGCCGGCTGACTGGCGTGGAATGGGAAAATATTCCTAGAATGAAACAGAACATGCCCTTCAGCAGTCTCAGTCCTGCAGAGACAAAGAGGAGGGAGAGATGGACAGTCAGAGAGAGAGGGATGGGAGGAGGCGAAAGGGAAAAGGGAAGAGATGATGAGGAGAAACAGAGAGGGGGGTCAGGGAGAGAGGGATTCATGGAGAGAAAGAGTGATGCTGCCCACTGGTCGGGGATCGAACAGGCAACCCTTCGTTATAAGCCCAAAGCCCCTAACCAGTAGACCATGGCAGCCCCAATGTAGCCCTCAGCATAGATATAGCAGTAAGAGTTTTTAAACAAATAAATTAAGCGTTAAAGATGAAAGAGAAGGTTGCCTCTCAGCAGGCTGGAATGTGTTATTTTAGTCAGACATTGCCAAGAGCTACTGTATTTAATACCATCAAAACTCTCTCTGACACACAAGAAAACACACACACACATACATAGACATCCATATGACTTAATGTTAACAGCTATGTATTCTTTTGGCTGTACAGATTGGGAGGCATTTCTTTTACTTTGGGTGTTCTCAGATCTCCAGAGAGAGCTGGAGAGATTCATTCTCTGTGTTCATTAGCAGGATGAGATCTCATAGCATTTGCTTTTGAAAGCCCATGAAGGAATCTTCTATGTGACTGATACTATGATGGGATTTGGGATGGGATCATTCCTGTCCTGTCCAAGGGAGATAATCCCCCATAATGAGCCCTTTTTTTACAGGCATCATCATCTAAGGAGAGCGACAACATGAAATAATATACAGAGTTAAAGAGAGGCACTGAAATGTGTGCAAATTTCCATGTGTGTTCTCTCATTACAGAGATAAGTTCCTCCATGCGGTGTGTATAAGTCTCTCATTACAGAAATAATGAGATTCAGTGTGTGTGTGTCTGCTTGTCTGTGTTTGTGTTTGTGTGTGTGTGTGTGTGTGTGAGGGAGAGAGAGTGTGTGTGTGTGTGTGTGTGTGTGTGTGTGTGTGTGAATGTTTGTGCATGTAGATCTGTGTGTGTCTCATTACATAGTATCATTAATAATGAGATGAGTTGTGTGTGTGCGTTCACCTCTGAATTATACATTACTATGGAGGCTTGTTTTGTGTGTGTGTGTGTGTGTGTGTGTGTGTGTGTGTGTGTGTGTGCACTTTATTAGCAGTAATCATAGCAACTGAACAATGAGACTTAGGCCCTGTTTACATGTATCTAGACATTTTTATAAACGGATATTTTTTTTATCTGTTTACGTTTTTAATTACGTTGACGAGTGTCCAGTGGAATCCAGAAAATACAGCGTTTTGAGAAATCTCCCCTCTGGAGGCTGTTTTAAAAAATATCTGTTTATAAAAATATCTACATACATGTAAACAGGGCCCTGGTGATCGTTAATGACAAAATATGTAAGGTTATGTGTGTGTGTATTTCTAATTATCTACACTTGCTGTATATACATAAGTATTTTGTCAGCAGTAGTGAGTGGTGTCCTTCTGGCTGCATGTTATGTTCAGCCAGTCAGAGTGAGAAAGAGAGAGGGAGAGGGGAGGTGGGGGGGGAGAGAGAGAGAGAGGGAGAGGATAGAGAGAGGGAGAGGTATGTGCCCCTGTGCCATTCCTGGAAGCTCAAGCCACTGGCTCCCAGTAGGAGAGATTAACAACCCTCAGTAATTCTGTCCATCAGCCTGACCTGCACTCAGCCTCATCCCTATGGTTACCGGCCCGTTACCATGCCGACCCCCCCTTTCCTCTCATCGTCAGGGTTACGGAGCGACTCCCCCGTTGTCTCCCCTCATCAGAGCGCTGTGGCGGAATGGAGTCTCTGCACATATTAACCTCCTCTCACCTCTTTTCTCTCCTTTTTTCCCTCCTTCCTTCTGCATCTTGTCCTCTCTCTCTCTCTCTTTCTCTCTCACTGCCGCTCTCCTCTTTCCTCTCCTAATCCCCATGCTTGCTTTCCGGGCTGTGTCATTTTGTTTCATCCTTGCATTTACATCACTTCCACCCCCCCCCCCCCCACACACACACAGACACACACACACACACACACACACACACTCACACACTCTCACCTCTTCTCTTCAACAAATCTTTGCCAAACTCATGTCTTGTCTTCTCTCCTGTTTTCTTTGTTTCTCTTTTGTGAAATCTTTTCCTCTATCGTTTTGTTGCCCGTTTGCTCTTGTACTTGCTCTTTCTCTGACAACCTCCAACCTTCTGTTTTTCTCTCTTTCTCCTCTCCCACGTACAGGTAAGCGAGGACTGGAAGTACGTTGCCATGGTGATTGACCGCCTTTTCTTGTGGATCTTCGTGTTTGTGTGCGTGTTCGGCACGGTGGGCATGTTCCTGCAGCCGCTCTTCCAGAACAGCACCGTCAAGACCCTCACCCACACGCCCGGCTGACCAATCACGCGCCCCACCACGCTAAAGGACACAGCCCACCTCCAATGGCGTGACGGGAAGGACAAAGGGAGGAGGGAGGGCCCGAGCGTTGGGGTGTGGGGATACTTTTTGATCTTTTTAAAACCAATAGGCCTGACTGTTGGACACTCCATGCTGGGCTTGTATGCAAACTTCTTTCATATGGAAACTGCTTTTGAACAAAACTGTGGGGAGATAAGGAGACAAACCACTCTGAGAAAGAACCCCACCTTCCAGTCCCCTCTCTCCTCCCTTTCAGTGACAGACAGCACAAGCCAACCAGGGAGAGAGGGCACACTTGTTTACCTTGTCCTTCTGGTTAGTCAACATTCTGCAACCAGACCCCACCCACCAATCGACCACCCAATAGCTGGAGCGCTGCTGGGTTTAAGGCTTTGACAGAAGACTCCTGATTGGCTTATTGGAGAGCCAATCACAAAGAATCAATGAGAAATGTACCTATTATATTTTGCTTTTAATTTCTCTTAAATTCACTACTAAAAAAACAGCTGGCTAAGTATATTGTACAATAGACTAGTACCATATCGCACTACTGTGTCTGACCTGTATAGGATCTATATTATTTCTTGATAAACACACAGAAGGACAGGATGTCTAGTGTGGTTTTGATGCAGTATTGTATTGATTATATAAAGCATAACAGGAATGTGACCATTAGTGTACCACACCAGTTATAACACACACAGAGCCACTTGTACTTGAGCACTCCACAAGGAACGGCAATGGAACACTAGACAAGGTTTGGAATGGGGTAAACAACAAGAAAGTTTGTTGAAAAAGATGGCAAATGGCGATGGCAATAATGGATGAAGCAGCTCAAAGATGAAGCCCAAACTAGGTCTGACAGATTAAAGCCCTGTTTAAAAGTAGTTGTTTTTTTGGAAGTGTGTGCTGAGAGACTACAGAGACCTGCAGTAACTGGAGCAGATGAACATATCCCCTTTCCTCAGAGAGACTGGGAGGCTTTGAGCCAAAATGGCTGCTGGGAGAGAGTGGCAGTGTGAGGCTGTGTTACCCCACAGGCTGATGTCATTGAAGCACGGCTCCCTGGGCCTCCCTTTGCCTCCTGCTTCCCTACTTCTTTTATTTATAGGCTTCCTTTTCTTCTCATTTCTTCCTGTGTTCGGTTCCATGGCCTTTTCCTAACCTCTTGTTCTCCCATCTCACTGTATTCTGTTTGTAGTCTCCAGTACTTCATTACTTTTAGTACTGAGCAGTGACACTGTGTGTGTGTGTTAATCACATGGCATTAACACACTCACACACACACACACACACATGCACACATTATTGCAGTGTTCATTATTACATTAATGTAGCCTACTGTTGTTTGCTTGTACATGTAACGGAGGACCATGGGAGAGAGTGTTGCCATAGTGACAGAGCTCAGGAGCTCTGCATGTGGTTTGACCATACTCCCTTCACCCACGACTGCCCTCCTGACACTACGTGTTCTCCTTTCAGTTTGGTTTTAAGCGATCAAAGTCAATTTTAGTATCCCAAAAAAGGGGGCAATTCAGGTAGTCAGGTGTGCATAACAAACATTACTTTTTCTTGTTGAAAATGTACAAATGTACCAGGTCAAAGCTTATTATGAAATGAAAGCATATTGCATATTTGTGATTTTACTACCCTTGAATTAGACACAGCAGAGAGCTGACTGTTTCTCTCCTCACCTCCCTTATGGTACTTGTTCACCTCTCTCTGACCTGTGCCGAGCTTTCCTTCATTTAGCCTACAGGTTAAATCAGATCTTTTTTTTTTGTTAATTCTCTTCTGTTAACCTTTGAACCTTATCTTGCCATGTCATGTTGCCCCACAAACTACTTGTGCTTCTTGGTCCAGTGGAAGAACAGACTTCAAGGCTCTGACCCTAATGTTATTGCACACCAGACTGTTACAGTTAGCCTAAAAAAGCAAATGGAAGTAAATACTAAATATTAAATACTAGGACTTGGTGTGACACAAGTTCTAGTAAATAGTAGGTTTGATGTGACAAAGCTTCTTCCCTTAGAAAGACAATAGGTCTGAACACTCACTCAAGCACTGGCAGAAGCGTACAAATATTGCAGCTGACACTTAGATGGCCGAATAGATGATTGGCTCTCTGTGGAGGCAGTGTTGTGAGTACAGTACCATAGAGCTCCACTGACTCTTTCCTCACTGTAGTCAGCAATCACAAAGTAGGTTACCATAGACGGGACACATCAGGGCTTTTTCTGGGCCATGGCTAGCGGCTAGTACCTCTGCTTAATTGCATATTGCTACAGTGCCAGTCAGGGAACTCTCCAAAGGCTTTGGTTGGTTTGAGTAGATTTTTTTACTGTATCTCCAAACAGATGACAGAAATAAATTGAAGGCAGAACCAAGATTCAAAGTTTAAACAAAGTTCCCACCCACCTCAAAGTAAACAGATGCCTATCGAGAGTTCCCACACTCTGCAATACAAAATAGTCTTTTCTACCAGGCTAAGCCATGGCAGCTCTCTGGCCAAACCTTGCATGAAATACCAGTTTGTGGGAGATGCAAACTGTCTTGTAGAGTTAAGATAAGATAAGCTACAGTCAGTGTTGTATAGAGTGAAAGTGGGTGAAGAATGCAGAAAAATCTTTAAGGTTTTTATTCACCTAGGAGAATATATTACATCCTCTCATCTGTCTTCTCCATCCCTCTCTTTTCTCATCCTCCTCCTCTCCTGTACTCCCTCCTGCCTTTTGACTGTGGCTAACAAAACAATACAAAGAAGGACAGTGCCCCTTTAACTCTGCCCTCACAACTGCTTAGCCAATCAAATAAAGAGTAGAAATCAGTATCACCTGCTGTTTTTTTATGTGTCTCCTGCATACTTGAACAATGTGTGCCTCTTCTGTTTGTTGGATATTCTTGATCGAGGACAAGTGCACACCATGAACTTCAAGGGAAGGGTACCTCTAGCCTATATGACTAGCAGCACTCATGAAATTAAGACCTCTGAGAACACAAGTAGGCCAATTCAACAGATTACTGTAATATCCTTACACGCATCTTCATTACAACAATGTTCCACTTCAACAAACATAAGAAGAAATGGGCCCAGGAACTCTAGTTAAGGGTAGACACCTAAGCAAGTGAAGGCAGCAATTGGTCCAACGTGGGGTTTTGTCGTTTGAAGTGTTAGTTCAATAGCTCAACATCGCCATCTAGTGCTAAAATACACAAAGGTCTAGACCAAAACCACGAAAATAAAAGCAACACACAAGTTTTGGTTAGAACTTTCCCATTTTATTCCTTTGAAGAGAAATTGCTTGAATTAACAAATAAATAGGTTTAAAAAACGAATGAAAGGAAAGAAATTATTCACAGTTTCAACAATGACCGTAATTGGAACTTCCCTAAAACATTCATTTTTTTTCAGTGACTGAAGCTAACGTTGTTTCTCTTGGCATAAGACGCAGTCAATGCCAGCCTGATTTGTGAATCGCTGTAATACAATCATGGGATGGTTGGAAACCGGGTGTTGGTACTGGATGCACATGCTGCTACTCTCTTCTATCTCCATCTTCTCCCCACCTTCTTCGAATTGGTCATGTTGTCTTAGCATATAGAGTTAGGTGGATGATTTTGTTTTGTTCACTCCGTCTTGGCTGCTTTCTTGTCGTCTTGGTGGTACTCCAGGAAGAAGTCATTGCAGGCCACGGTAAGTGCCCCGACAAGAATGATGAATTCAGTGAAGTCGACCTCGCCGTCGTTATTTGAGTCCAAGTCACCCATCACCTTTTCCACAGCATCTTTGTCCTGGGCGTTCTGTTACGGTTCAAGCAAACAACATGGTGTATTTACAACCAAAGCTAGACAATGACAGACCTAAATTACAGCGATTGTGGCTGGGTCTCTCCTTACCCCGAGGTAGTTGCCCAGCTCTGTCGTGAGCATCTCTTTGAGCTCGGCTTTGCTGAGGGTGTACTTGTCCCCTCGTTGCCAGAATACTTGTGGAAAGTCTGGATCATCAGCTGCATGGCGTTCTCCAGGGTGGAGGCATTCTCGGAGTTGAAGACACTCATTCTGCGGAGTAAGGACACTAAGTAAATGACTTTTTAAATTACATATATTTGAGTGTGTGTGTGTGTGTGTGAATGTGTATAAAGAACCAAACGTTTGTATGTGTTTGAAACCCTGTCAAAAAGCAAAATGCCAAAAAGTCAAGATAGCTCCAAACTGACAATACTGTGTAGCTAGGTTATGTCTTGCTTCTTTCAGATACGTTGTAATACAGACCAGTGCCAAAAAAAGTGAATGTAAAATACGGTCAGTTCTTTCTGGTCCCATCACATTAACAGTTAACCTGACACACACTTAATCTAATAAGAGTGAAACATCAGACAGGTGAAAACCTCCCTTTCAGATCAGGGCAGGAAATAAAGGTAACCTCACACTCACTCTCTCTCTCTCTCTCTCCCTCCCTCTCTCTCTCTCCTTGTCTCTATTTCTTTCTCCCTCCTTCTCTCTCACTCTATTGCTAGTTCTATCGTTCCTTCTTTCTTTCACTGTTGTCTTTTGTTGCTGTCTCTCTCTTAGTCACTATCTTTCTCTTGCCCTCTTCTTCACCCTGTTTTTTACTCTGCCTGCCATGCTTTGTCCTGCATGCTTTAGAGAGGTACTTCCTAGTTGACCCAGCAGTGGTGAGCACAGAGCATGTTGCAGGTGAGAGTGAGGTAGCAGAGGAAGAAAGGAGACACCAGCACAGTTCACACCAAATGAACAGATACTGAGACAGAGAGAGAGAGGGAGGGAAGGATAGAGAGAGAGAGTTAAGTAGAGAGGGCGAGAGAGTTGGATGGAGAGATGGAGAGAGAAAGAAAGTTAGAGACAGAAAGACAGAGAGAGAGGAGCATTGCTGATTGAAATGAAGGAAAATGGAGAGGGTTGCACAGATGAAAAAGACCACCATAAGATCACAAACAGAACAGTGTCCAGTGTCTTGGACACTGAACAACTGTGTTGCTCTCATGAGTGCTAATCATGACCTCTCCCGAAAGACTAATGTATTCTTCATCTGCATCCACTGGAGGTCTTGGAAATAGACACACCGAGACAGAATCGACCCAACAGAAAGAAAAATAAACAGTCACTCATAAAAGTCTGACATGTAGATGTCAGAATCTGTTCTCTCTACAACTATATACCTGACACGGCCCTTATAGTCTATGCACATGACTCTTTGTCTATGTGACTCTTCCTATGCTCTGTAGTTTTAGATTGCCCCTCAGAAAATGGAAGGCAATCTGCTGATTACAGCTCAGCGTTGTTTTAAAGCTCTATGCTCGCTTGAGGTGGCCCTTCACCTCGTTGCTGAGCTCGGACAGCCTGAGTCTATTTTGATCCTTCTTTTCGTTCCTCCCAGTTCACCCTCAGCTCCTTACCTGGAGTTTGGTGGTGGGTTCTTCCCGTGTTTTCCAGAGAAGGAGAGAGGTGGATAGAGAGAGACAAAGGCTGATGAGGAGAAGGAAGAAGGGCCACAACTTATATACCACTCTCTCTCTCCTCCCACCTCAGCTCATCCCTCCCTCTTCTCTCTTTCTCTCTCCATCTCTTCATTCATCCATTCTTCCGTCGGTCCACCCCGTAACCATGTCTCCATCTCTCCGTTCATCAATCCATCCATCTGTTCCCTCCCCACCTGTTGCCTTCTGTCCCTCCTTTTCTTTTTGTTGACATAGCGAAGCTAAAATATTTACAAATAAGCAGATGCAATCCACATTGGCTAATACCTCAAAGCCTCACAGAGTATCAGCCACTCTCTGTTGTAGTAAACATACCAGTAGTTTTAGTGTCATTTTCAGCCCTTTGCCTCTGGCCTATCAGACCTATGGACAACACACACACACACACACTTACACTTACACATGTTCACTGTCAAAAATGACACTGTATTGTATCAAAACAATTTAGCACTTGACGTTAAGAGACAGTGAACAAGCCAGGCCATTGTAGCCATAATTCGATAATGACACAGTTCAGTGTGTGTGTGTGAGTGTGTGTGTGTGTGTGTGTGTGTGTGTGTGTGTGTGTGTGTGTGTGTGTGTGGTGTGTGATGAGATGAGTAAGGAGAGCCTCTGTGTGTGCTTGTTCAAGTGTTTTTTGTACAATGTGTTTATGTATGTGTGCATTGCTGTGTAGAGGGAAGTAGTCCACAGACAATAGTGTATCTTCTCAATTACAGCTTTTCATTCACTCTCTCAACAACAATAGTGTGTGTGTGTGTGTGTGTGTGTGTGTGTATGTGTGTGTTTGCCTTTGTATGAACATACATATTTATACCAATATAGTGTGCTTTAACTATACTGTACTAAGGAACAAAACTGCTCTGTGAAATAGTATTGTAGTTACAGAGTATTTCTTGCTAGTCTTCTAACTCATATATTCTATGCATTGATATGAATTGATCAAATTTGTAATGTCTAATATTGTTGTTTTTGTTTTGTCTTGTCTCAGTACATTCATGCAGTTTCTTGCAGGTGTTTAGCATGAATGTTTCAGTGAAGGCTTTGCTCAGTGTTTGTGTTGTAGTTTGGGTGTAGTACATCTGTTTTCCTTTAATGATTAAAGTCATGGATCTGGTAACTCCGACACAATCGCCTCCATGAATAAGTAAAACAATAAGAAATAAAACTTGATTCCGGTTGTCCACAGTTTACTCTATAGGCATTTTTCAATGGCCCAGGCACACACATGCACACACACACACACACACACACACACACACACACACACACACACACACACACACAGACAGACACGCAGTGTAAGATGAGTACGTGTTGTTTAGGTATAGGCTGAAATGGTGTTTGATAGATAGCATCAACCAACCACAACATGTGAGGTCAGTGGCCTGGAGAGAATCCCGTGAGCATCTCACATACCTTGTACCGTAATGCGGACAGAGATCCACACGCACAGGCAAAGAAGACATGACTGGCAACTAAAGTTTAACAACATTACATTGGCACTTTCATTTCTTTTTGCTGCACTTACTTATATCAAATAGAATGAACAATGAAGTCGTTCATTGTATATAATATGATAAGCATATAATTACATTCAGAAAGTGTTCGATTTATGACTAGTGAAATATGTAGTTGTTTGAATGGTTCATGAAACAGTGACTAATATTTCCAACATCATTAGCTGCACAGGTTTGGAGTAACATAGCGTTGATGTCGGGTGGAAACTACGTATGTCCAAAATATTTTTTGTTGGAAAAAACATGCATTTTCTAAAAAACTAAACGACATGTTGTCAAAGTTGGCCTTACATCTTAACCTGTGGTCATATAGTTACATGTTAAATATGTCTAAAACTCACAGACCAGCATGATGACTGACCAATAGCATCTCACATACCTTTTACCGTAATGTGGACAGAGATCCACACGCACAGGCAAAGAAGACATTACTGGCAACTAGAGTTTAACAACATTATATTGGCACTTTCATTTTCTTTTTTACTGCAATTACTTATATCAAATAGAATGAACAATGAAGTCATAATATTAAAAAAAAAGAGAGAGTTTAATAATTTAATAACTGCACATCAGTGTTCCTGATAACATATAGGATGACCTACTTGGGTCAGTGTGTGTATGTGTGTGTGTGTGCGTGTGTAACCCCAGGCTGTTTTTTTACGAAAAGGCAGAGCCCACACCTGATACTGTAGGTGTTAATCCAGTGCTAATTGAATGGTGTCCACACACAACACCTGACAGAGACCTTTTAATGTGCCCTTTGGAGACTCACCGATGTAAATCGACACATACGATGTGCATGCATGCTAACACACAAACACTTTCACAGGCACATAGACAAACTTATATGCAAACTTTGTGGGCATTATAATGACGCTGAAATACACACAGCGATGATGCTAATGTAAAGGCGATTAGTTAAAGCCTCACATTAACCTCGTGTTGTTTTTCAACCTTTTGCGTCTGTGAGTATTGCATTGCATGCGACAAACTGGGGCAGACAGGTGGATGGATGGATTGGTCAGAGGGATAGATGGGTGGAACCTTTTAGTTCTTCCATCTGTTTAGAGTTTCCATAGACTAGGTGAAACTCTGCCATGCATAGTACCGAGCTATATTTAGGATGTAATGTATGCGACACTGGATCTGTGCTAGTGTGTCAGAGCTTGTTGGGTTTTTGGTGATTGTTGACCTCCTTACCCTAATATCTATTTGCCTCTGGAACGCTTCAGTGGATATCATTGTTTATTACAGTATTATCTCCACCCAGGTGGTTATGTTTTTGCCAGTGTTTGTCTGTTTGTTTTTCTGTCTTTCTGTTTGCGTACAAAATAACTTGAATAGCACTCCACAGAATTGCATGAAATTTTCGGATTACGTCGTTATTGGGACAAGGAACAGATGATTAAATTTTGGTGGTGGTTCAGAAAACACCATCTGGAATTTGCGCTCTCCGAGTGCTTTTCTAGTCGTTTGTTCTGTTAATCCATTTCTTTTTATTGTCGTCTATCTTAGTCTAGTTAATGGAACAACATTTTCTTCATCTGTTAGAACAACAAATAATACATTTGCATTTCAAGCAGCACATCAGGCAATGTGTTGATACCACTGCATAAGAACTTATGCTAGACAGGCAGTGAGTTGATACCATTGCACAAGAGCCAGTGCTAATTAATCAGAAGGAAAATAATTTTACTGGTCAGTGCACAGATGAGGATAATATCATTAACAGATATATAACATTTATGCATTTAGCAGATGCTTTCATCGCTAGTCAAAGCGATTTACATTTTGTCAGCTATCAACTTTACCGGGCCAGTCTCCCCTAGAGCAACTTAGGGTTAAGCTCCTTGCTCAGGAGCACAATGGTAGCAGCTGGGAAGCAAACCCACAACTTTAAAGGCTACTTGCATGCTTGCCAGGTTCCTTAACCACTATGCTACCACCACCCCATATATATATATATATATACCCCATATATATATACCCCATATATATTACTTTAATGCATAGAGACCATGTCTGTGAAACTTTCATAGCCAAACATTGACTGCAAACCATCATTTAAAGTCAACCTCCATCAGGTTCCTCTAAATGTTAAAAAACCTGATCCCATCTTATCTAAAGGTTAGTTGCAACTGATCAGGTTGAAGAAATACAATATATGTCTTAGTGGAGGAATTGTTGTTGATGAATAAATCATTACATTTATTGTTGCTGTGGCTTTGTTTAATCCAACTGTGCCAGGTATTAACTGACTGTAGAACAGTTAAGCATGTTTTAAGCACACAGTTTTACATTGTGCCTGTATGACTGCCCTGTGCTGCTTGTTGTTTAATTATCTTATCAATACATTGCAATGTATTAATGAGACAGTAAAAATGATCATAGAAATGCATAATTGATGGATTGATGCACTGAATTTGAATCACAAACCCACAACTAATGCATTTATTCTGCTTATAACAGCTACTTTTATTGTGTATTACAGACATATTGAAATCATATCAAATCATGTCAGTTTAATAGTCTGTCATTTGCCTCAACGAATCTGCTGTTGAGACCTAAACCTGCTCAGAGCTAAGGCTATTTGGTAAACTAGCCCCAGGTACTCATCAAAGGATATCTTCCCATCTCTGTTCCTATCCATCTCGTGCCTGAAGTGTTCCAGTGCTTCAGCACACTCTGTACCCTATGGGAGAGGCAAAGAGAGACATAGAAAGACAAAGAGGTCAATGGGCAGGTGTGGATGAACAGCGATACTGTAGCACTGACTGGCAATCATTCGGCCAGTGTTTGATTGCTGAATCTGCGAGTCTGTGCTGCTTTGGAATAAAGCTTTTCCAGTTTTCCAATTGTGCATATATTTAAAACATCTTCTAATGCAATACATTATATGCAATACAAGCATATAATTACATTCAGAAACGACATGTTGTCAAAGTTGGCCTTACATCTTAACCTGCGGTCATATAGTTACATGTTAAATATGTCTAAAACTCGCAGACCAACATGATGACTGACCAATAGCATTGTTTTGTAAAAATAACAATAAACAAAAATAGACTCAAGTGTATTTTACCCGACAGCGACAAAAGATTACTTGACAGTTCTGCACATTGCATGTAGCCATGTGGTGGATGGGTGCACATATTGTGTATATCCTGTATGTGCACTGGTGATGGTGGGCAGTGGCTGTGCAGGGGTATCTCTCTGTGTAAAAAGGCAGCTGAATGAAAGGGTTTCTTACACTGAGGTAGAATCCTAGATTGTTCTGAACCAGATTATAGAACTGAGCCTTATTAAGAAGGCCATCCCTTCCTGCAGACTCCTGAAAGGTGCGCACCACTGTTCGAATAGCCTGTTCCACACCTAATATTGTTAGACAGCAAGAGAAGAAAAATATTCATGTAATTCCTTTGAGGTTAATTTCTAATATACAGATTGGTCTCAAAAAATGTGGATATTGTAGAAAATTTAGTTGATTTAGTTGATAATTCAATGTGAAAGATGAAGCCTATACATTATTATATAGATTCATTAGACAGTAATATTATTAGCCATTATTTGTGTTAATTTTGATGTTTATGGCTTATGAAAACCCCAAATTCAGTGTCTCACAAAATTAGAATATTACATATTCATTCAACCAGGTATTAGTACTTTTGGCAGCATGGAAATGTGCAAAGTCCTGCTGGATAATTGAAATCAGCATCTTTATAAAGTTTGTCACTAAAAGGAATTATTAGGGTGCTCTAAACTTTACTAGTAGACGATTGGTAGATGACTTTGGACTTAAAAAAAACACCAGCTGATGACAGGGTTCCTCACTGGAAACTCCACAGTAGACTTCAGGCAACTTGGACTTCCATTCTTCTCCAGACTCTGGGAACTTGATTTCTAAATGAAATGCTTTCATTTCAAGTACTTCAGACTTCATCTGAAAAGAGAATTTTGCAGCACTGAGTCACAAAGCGGTAATGGTACTCTTGGCAGTGGGGGCAGGTGCCAAGTACTAATGGATGAATGAAATCATACAGGTGCTCTAAAATTTGGAACAAAAAGCTTTAAAGAAAAAGAACCTGGACAGTAAAGACACTGAATTTGGAGTTTTCTTCAGCTGTAAGCCATAATCCTCAAAGTGAACACGAATAAATATTTCACTCACTGTCTAATGATTCTATATAATGTATGAGTTTCACATTTTACATTGAATTAGGCTATTGAAATTAAAGAACTTTTCTACAATATTCATATTTTTTGAGACCTACTTGTAAATGTTAATACTTAACATAAGTGTTAATTTTAATATAAATTTGTATTGTGTGCCATATTAAAGTGTTCTCAATAACACTATAAAGCTTATTTTAAGTTCAATGCTTTATAGCCTGGAATTTAGTGTGGTGTAAAGCTCAAAATAGAGCACATTATGGCATGCACAACCATATACAAAACATGCACACATAAGACAAAAGTTAATGTCAGTTAATTACAGTTAATTAAATGAAGTAATGGGAACCTGTCTCTGAACTTCGATACACTGTGTGACTGCTCTTTTTATTACAGCTTTATAGAAGTCACACATTGTAGCCTTTGGCACCTTACACTTCTTTAGTTGATGTGTATAGGGTTATATATACTGTAGGATTTTATCAATATTGATGCCATATTGAATCTGCTTATTGCTCTGATACTCTCTTCTCAATTCCTTACTTTTTTATTGTGGTAGGTAGTAGGTAGTCCAACAGATTTTCAGAATCAACACAGTTATCTTTAATCTAAATATGGTGTTGAATGCCTGCCAAAAACAACTGGACTAATGTAGCCACAGTTTCTTAGAATAACAAATAAACGGTAGAACTGTGCTGTATATCTCTGTTTTGTTTTCAGAAAGTCATTGACTAGTGTCTAAAAAACATGCCAGTATTGATATAAGGAATTGATTATCTTGAAGGCATAATGATACCAGTGGACTGATGGATGCAGTTCCTGGTTTAACTCAGTTCCTGATTCATCTGATCAATTGAATTGAAGCTAATTTGGTACTAGAGCTAAAATATCCCAGTGTGGCCCTGTCGGCCTAATATTTTTGCTCAATTCATTTCATTTCAGATACTGGACTGACTTCTTTTACCTTTTTTTGTTTTGAATTCAATGTAGTCCATGAAGTCATGGATTTGAAATACATAAAAATTAATGTAGTTTCAGAAATGCCATCACTCGTTAGCGTTTTGAAAGTCACAATGCTGTGACTGACTGCATGTTCACTGTGTTGAGAAAACAGAACAAATGAATTGTTCTTCAAGACTAAAGACCTTGTGAATGAAAAGAAAGAACCCAGCGGCCTAACAACAGAATGCTGTTTGCATCTGGACAGCAGGCTCAGAAGTGGGACAAGTAAGGAAAGACTAGCTTCTATAAAAACAAGTGATAGGGAGAGGGATGATGTTAGAATGGTTAAAGAGTATAGAAGAGGAAAAAAGGAGAGGGGGAGAGGAGGAGAGAGGAGGGAGGTAGAAAGAGAGAGACCGCGCCGAAAACACAATGGAACTTCTGATCTTTGACGGAAACCCAACCCCACCCAATCCAGCAGAAGGCAAGAGGCTTGGGTTACCAGAGGGATGGCCTACTATCTGTCTGTTATTCTTCCTTTCTTTCTTTCTTTGTTCTTTCTTTCCTTCTCTCTTTTCTTTATTTTTCACTTTCTCCCTGTCATTTTCTTCTTCTTCCTGCCACCTTAAACACGCACACACAAACACACACACATACATGCATCACACACGCACACACAAACAAACACACACAAACACACACACACACACACACATACATACACACACAAACACACACACACGCAGTGTATGAGCACACAGTGAGCATGAAGTATTTTTTGCACACTGGCACGCATGCATCAAATATTAGTCAGTAACAAATAATTGATGGAGTGATTTGGATTTCCTTCCACTGACATTTCACAAACTAATCCATAGGGAGACAGTGTTCTGCAGACAGAAAGAAAATACAGGGGGACATACGGGACATATAACACATCCATACACACATACACACACAAACACACACACACACACTAACTAATCCATAGGGAGATGGTGTTCTGCAGACAGAAAGAAAATACAGGGGCACATAAGGGACATATAACACATACACACACACACACACACACACACACTTCACACATTTCAGGCTTTATAGAGTGTAAAAGTCATTTTTGCCCATTAAGACAGTGTCTACTTTTCCAAAACTCTTCATACAGTGTGCTTTATCAACACACATCTGAACACATCAGCTAACACTTGCTGCTAAATGCACTACAGCCACCAAAAACTCTTTAGACTTTACCCCAAATTGACAATGCAGCGTGACTATAACACATGCTGTCACTCAGTATGACAGCACTGGCAGTCAATGTGCAGTGAACACAAACAGAAACAACTTGAAACAAAAGACATAAAATATAGTTTTTTCATACAGTTTGACAGGCCCACATTGCTACATATGTTATGTGCAGTATATCTTATGTTATCTTATGTTATATATCTATATATCTATCTATATATATATATATATATATATTTGAGTAAATATTGCAATACCAAACTATCTAAGTGACATTTTACCGTTTTTTCAGTTGCTAACTAGTATTAACCTATAACCTAAAATACTTTTTCTAAACTCTTAACGCAGAAAAACACCTACACACAATTAGCAAACAAAACACTAAGTATACATAAAAAAATGCTAAAAACTTCTCTTTATACACACTAACACCACCAAAACACAGACAATCTTCCTCAAAATCAAATAATTCTACCAAACACCAGCATGTGTTTTCTTTAGAGAGTGAACATGTAGTCATAGTACACCAAATTTCAAAATGCCGACATGTCATGGCATTTCTGAAAATACACTCATTTTCATGTCTTTCAAATCCATGATGTCATGGACTACATGCACTTCAAAACCCTGCTTGCATTTACTTTACAACTCACTTTAAACCGTTACTTTACCTTTTATATTTGTGAGTGTTTACAGTGATTTATGCAAAGATGACTCATTTTATGTTTGATCATGAATGTTCCATAAAAATTCTTCAGGAATTGTTGCAGATGCCTACAGTTTTGCTGCTGACATGCTTTTGCCCAGTCTCAAATCATTTTTTTCAAAACTCAAAGTACAACAAACCATCAGTCTGTTATCTGTCAACTTCTCCCGTGGCAATTGAAATTGGAGATGGTTTATCTATTTTTCCTTTTCTTGTTTTTTTTTTCTTAATTATCTGTGTTCTTTCAAGAATTATCATCTATGTAACATTGTGCAGCTGTTATTGTCAAACTAAGGGTTTTGTACTGAATTTAAGGTTTTGAACATTAGGTTTCCATTTTTGGCATGCTGTATGTAAGCATTTGCAAATAAGACATAAAAGACACAATTTTGGTGTTAGGGTGATCCTGTATGTAAGGAAATGTAAGCATTGTAGAAATGCATTCATTGACTGCATATTGTATGAAAACAGCTAATGTGTCAACTGTATGGCCACAACAGACCAATAGTGTGCTAATCGTATTTAGAGTTTTGAAAATGAGAATAAAGATCCGACAAAAGCTTTTAAGTGACTGAAAAAAACTGTAATGTATTGGTGTACCTCTGGCAGTAGATGAAAAAGGCGTGATTGAATATTCCTAAGTAGATAGATAGATAGATAGATAGATAGATAGATAGATAGATAGATAGATAGATAGATAGATAGATAGATGGATAGACAGGACACTGCCTGTTTCCAAAATTGCATACTGCTATGCTACTTACTATAATGCATAGAACATGGGAAGTATCACTGCAAGACTCCACTGTATCAAGAAATTTTAGCATGTTTGACTTGTTATCTCACTTTACAATGTGGTTTACTATAGAGCTGGTCAGCGTGGTTCCTGCTCATGAAACGCCAGGCATTTCGCCATTGAGAATTTGATTGTAACCACACAACGGAGATTTCTAACTAGCTACAGCAGAAAAAACGATTGTCAGTGGTCATAAAAATGCCACTTTTTTAGTAAGAAACGGGGGAGAACTACACTACCCAACATCCTGAATAGCGTAAATCAGTGCCTTTGATTGGTGAAGATTCCCATTGCCACGGAGGTTGTTTCTGGCAACGTCTTGACGAAACCTCTCTGTGCTGGAAGGGAGTGACGAGCTTATGGGAAAACTCATCTAATTGGAACAATTGGAATTGGAAGATGAGGCACTTCGAAAATGGCAAATCAATCTTCAATTTCACAGTTATGTAAAACTAGTAGAGTACTAAATGGACACATATTTTTCTAGTATAAGTCTAAGCGTCTCTGTGCTGTGGCTTGTTACAAAGAAAAACAAAGTTTCACTTGCAGTGATAGATGTAGATGTCTGGGCCTTGGTTCTGAATAACACAGTGTGCTATGCAGCTTGACTGTCCTTGTAAGAATTTAAGCCCCAGAAGATTTGAATCCAACAGCACGCACACACACACACATACACACACACTTACTGTATGTGTTTGCATACCCAGGTGTGCAAATGCAAATAAACAAAGGTGCATGATCACACCTGTACACACACACACACACGCATACACACACACATGCACACACACACACACACAATAGAAGGGTGGGGTGCAGAAATGAGGCTGTCTTAAAAATATTCCCTTTCATGAAAAGACAGACACACACACACACACACACGCACACATATTCTAATGTGACCACACAATACCCACCCCCCGCCCCCCCACCCCCCGCTCTTGTCAATTAGCGTTCCACCATGGTATTAGCCTAATTAGCTGCGCTGGGGACGGGGAGGCCGTACAACTTGGCACCATATAAACTATTCCATTCCATCGCTCCCTGACTACGGAGTTGGCACAAGCGCTACACACATGCTGGCAACAGCACCAGGAGTGTGTGACCAAGCGTGTTAGCATGCTTGCGTGACCCGATGTTGATATACATACACTCACAGTGTTTTCACGCAGGCCAAGGCGTGCTGTAATGTGTGTATGTGCCAGTGAATATACAGCGTGTGTGTGTGTGTGTGTATGTGTGTGTTTTGTCGACAGTGATGTGTATATGTATATGTGTGTGTGAGTGTATAGTGTACAATGATGTGTGTGTGTCAACACTGATGTGTAACAATGTGTATATGGATAAATCTGTTGTTGTGGTGGTCACATTTGTGATTTTGTTTGGGGGGGTATACTCTATGTGCATGTTAGGTTGGTTTGATGTGTGTGTGTGTGTTTGCATGTGTGGTCAGATGAGTGGGTGTGTACTGTGTGCTACTGTATGGCTTTGTGTGTAAGTAGTAGTGTATACAGGTATGTATGTCCATGTGGGATCAATATGTGTTCATGAGTTTGGACACTGTGTGTGTGTGTGTGTGTGTGTGTGTGTGTGTACTTTTCCTCTTTGGGGACCTGTTTTCCTATTAAGGCCAGCAGACAATACATTATCCCTTACGTACGTGCGTGTGTAAGTGGGACCTATGTGTCTTCAAGAGTTTGGGATATGTGTGTGTGTGTGTGTGTGTTTGTTTTTTTGCCCTATGAGTAGGCTGTCATCCCTCTCATCATTATTTCATGGCGCAGCAGCCCTTGTGTGCAAACGACACCTCTGAAGCGAGCTGTCCCCTAATTAGCAGAGGCCAACCTGGGGGGGGGGGGGGGGGGGGTATAGGGGAGAAAAGGAACCACAGAGAGGACAGGAACGACAGGTGAAAGGAAAGAACAAGTGATATACTCAACAGGAGGAGAAGAGGGTGATGCATGACCCTCTCAGGGTCATTAGTGGCACTGGAGCATAAACGTAACACGAACATCATAATAGAACAGTTTGACATACATCTCATCCCAACCCACGCACCCGTATAGCAGTAGATATGACATTTACCTATTAGGCCTACCCACATACATGTACATGAGCAATTACAAAGGAGGACAGTAATTGAAGCCATAGTAAGAGTGAAACAGTCTGTTTACGTCAGTGTAATTAGGTTTACAGGCCTACCCATTGCAAAGCTTGCAAAGAAACCCTTAAGGCTTTAAGTCTGCATTATTGGAAGACAATTTTAATTCTTCTGATTTAGAAGAATTTAATTTATCAAAATGTATCTAATTTATTGATCAGTTCATCAGTTATCAGTGACTATCTCTGTGTTGGTAAAGCCTTTAGGCCCCGTGATCTTTCAGAAGCCGAGCTAATGTTGAAGGAAGAAGTGCATTAGGATTTCCGTAGCAATGGTGTTGTTGTAGAAACTGTATTATTTTTCCTTGTAGAGGTCTTAAAAACATTCGTAAAAGTCATTTTAAAAATGTGCAGATACCCTGATTTGTTTAAAGTAAATTGTTTCAAGATTTGATCGTATACCAATTTCACAGCCTTGCAAATGTCTGAATGCAGTCGCTTGCGTACTAAAGTCTGCTGCTTGTTTAGGATCAACTACAATTTCTATGTGATGTCAGTCAAAATGCAAAATGCATTTATGCAACCGTGTTGAACAAGTTGTCATTTGCATTTTTGCTATTTCTAGTACATTTTTTGGGAATGAATAACTCTTTTTTAAATATTCTGTCTTTTTCTGGATGACAATGAATTGTGGTCTGTGTTAAAACTAGAAATGTAAAATTATGCAGTAAACATGAATCCTGTCTGATCTTCAGCAACACAACATGTAAAGTTTAGGCCTCGTTCACATAGCATTCAGCAAATTTACGGTCCGTAACCATTGCTGTCCGTTCGCGAAACATGTGCGTCTCTGTACTCACACCAGAAACGTCTCCTGTGTGAACTGGCTTCCCCAGCTCTCATTTAAAGTCCATAGAGACTGCATTACACTGCACGCAGAGCGCTTGCCAAACAGCGCGGGACAGCTAACAGCGGACAGCGCAGGAGCTGCGCGGTGCTGCCACGAGGAAGAACACACATTTGGTGTGCATGGGCTAATCTGTTAACATGCATTCTAAATGAAAACAGACCAAAACCCTGTTTTGCAGTGCAAATTTACATTGCAGTTGCCGTGTAAATAAGGGCGTTAGGCATTAGGGCTGATTTATAGCTAACGCAAGTATGCAGATGTGACTATGGATGCAAGCTCACACACTTCCAGCGCACCAATTGGCACGCTTCAATCACTCCCATGAGATCACACATGTATATATATACATATATACATACATATCTCTATAGTGTTTAAATTGATTTGGCAAAAAAAGGCAACATGTAGCTAGTTATGTGGAAACTATAATTTTGTGGGAAATGTGTATAGTAAACTGCTGACAACATGATAAATCATTTTGACTATCTTGTTCATAATCGATGCCACAAGATCTTTTTATTGTGAAGGCAGTGATAGTTGATAAGGTAGAAATATTTGCTATTGAGACATAAACATTTTGAGCAAGATACACACTTTTTGCAGGTCATCCATGGTGTTTGGCCATTTGCACTGTATGTTTTGAGAAATGCACTTACTGTTGAGCAAATGTTAATTAGGATTCAAGGAATGGCAAAGCGATCTCTGTGCAGAGTGACGTGCAGATCTTAATGTTTAACTCCCCACCACCCTTTAAGCTAGGATAGATTATAGAAAGTGATAGCCTTGTTGCCAGGAGGGAACCACTTTGGTAGTTACTATTACTGTATAATTACTACTGCAGGCAGAACCGGTTTGTCAGTCAACTTAGTTTCAGTCTTTCCTCATGAGCTTGCACGCTTTCCTTTCCTAGCCTGTCCTAAGCTCGCTCTCTCTCATTCTCCCTCATACACACACACACCACACACACACATATATACATACACACACACACACACACACGCACACACACACACACACACAAACTCACACACAGACACTCACACACACTCACAGGTCACTAGGACAGATCGCAGCCAGGCAGCCAAGGTGTGAATCACTACCCTGACAAACCCAGCCGTGTACCTGTCATCGGTTCGGGGCTGCGCGGAACAAGACGTTAAGTAAACCTGGGTCACCATTCGATGCCAGAGAAGGCTTATCACAGCATTTATAATTAAAACTAAACCAGCTTCCAAAAGGCTGACATCTCATTGTGCCATCACTGACAGACAACAAGATGGTGAGGGAGGGAGTTCATTCTTTCTTGGAACTCCCACATGACTTGCAGTTGACACCCACCCACCCCTTAACTGGAGTGATGCCATAGCAAAAGCAACACTTTCATATCCCTTGTCTGGTTAAGTTTCTCTGATCCACTCAGTTTGTAAGAGAGTGCATGGCATCTGACGCAGGCAAAAATGGCGTGAATAAGTAAACAGGAGGTCTCTCATTTCGCCCTGAAGTGTAAAGAGATTATGGTTAAGGTTACCACCGCGGAGAACTGGATACCTGTTACTCCCCAGACTAAGTAATAACATTACGACCGCTCGTAAAGAATTAATTATTTACCGCAGAACAGGCAGAATGATCTTAAAAACTGACATACTTTTCACTTAGGAATTATAAGTTATAATTAAGTCATTACAGCAAATGAACAAAATTATGAACATAAATGTGCATAAAAGTTATGACCAGGAGACAAACAAACTTACTCATAGTGATTAGATTTTTTTTTCTCCTCAGCTGTAAATGTTCAGTGGTGGAGTAAAAGTTCAGCTGTGATGGAAATGGCTTTCGTCTGAGTCCGTTCAGCAGTCTTGATTTTTAGAAACTGGAAACGAAACTTTTGCATGATACACTCTAAAACACGAGGCGTGGCCATCAGATAAAAAGTGGGAGGGAGGAGGTTAGTAGAGAAGAAAAAGAGATATTGTTGGATAGCACACACAGGCCTGAGGTCTAATGACAGATACTTTGAAATATGTCTTTGGAGGCTAATGGCTGAGATGTCGTGTCTGGTGTGATGTTGACAGGGCAGCCATGGGGGATGTGCATGCCATCACTGTGCCTGAAGCAGTTCAGAGAAGAGAAGAGAGCAGGGAGTTTCTTCTTTCTTGTAAAATTAAACAACACACACATCACAATATACAAGTACAGACAAGAGTTTGTGTGAGTGTGTGTGTGTGTGTGTGTGTGTGTGTGGTTGTGTGTTTATGAAGTAGAGAGATAGATAGAGATTATGATGAAATGAAACTAAATGTACCACACCTGTGAAAAGTCCCTACGTTCAAGCACTACTTTGCATCTTCACACATTCATCTAAGGAAGTAATATACCTTTTATCATTCAAATTGCTGACAGACAGCCAATTTGGATAGCAATCTAGGGAGTTTTGTGTTTGAATTTGAAATTGCAGAACCACCTTTTTGCTTTTGGATAACCTAAAGAACCCAGTTTAGTAGCAGACAAATAGAGGCCACACGTAATTACAAATTACAAACAGTTTTTCTTTCAGATGGCCACAAAGTCATTTTGTGTGTCTCTCTGTGTGTGTGTGTGTGTGTGTGTGTGTGTGTGTGTGTGTGTGTGTGTGTGTGTGTGTGAGAGAGAGAGAGAGAGAGAGAGAGAGAATAGGGTTCTCCTGTCTGGATGGTGAGGTGGTATGGTGGCGTTGTGTACAGACATAATTATAGCAGCACACTGGTGGGATGGATCCCGCTTGCCTGAAACACAAGGAAGCAATAGGAATCCAAAGCAAATAAGTGAACAGAAATAAAGGAAATCAAACAAAAAGAACCACTTAGTGTGATTTTTGCACATGTCCTGTTGTTTATATCAGACATGTAAGGCTTTAACACCAAAACAATATATGAACACGGTAACTGAAAGACTACAAACAAAAATGTTTTGTGAATAAAAAATGATGTATCTTGATTGTTTACAGTAAAGATGGTGCCATGTATCTCAACATGCATTGCAGCCTGGCCCAGATCAGTGCCACAGACCACAACAGATAATAAGTTTGTGTGACCCAGTTTGAGTCTTGAACATCCTATTGACTGAATCCTCCATGTTGGCTGGCCAGAGTACCGATGAGATGCCAGAACTCCATGAATGTCAGTTCCCCATCGTTGTTCTCATCCAAAGAGCCCATTAGTTTGTCTATAGCAGCTGGGTCAGAAGCATTCTGTGGAAATGAAAGCAGAGTTGTTGAGTTTTTGTATTTTACACGACCACATTAAAATAGTGATGATTATTTCATTTAATTAAAGCCATCCAAGGCAAGACCATTAAAGGCAACGCTTTTACTTCAATATATAATGTTGAAGCGATAGTCCAGAGTATTTCAACCCATCGCCTTGTTATTCAAGGTCACTGAGTGCTGTGCTGCTAGGAGAAAGAACAAGAGAATTTGGTGCAACATACATATACTTTTCATTGGTTTCATTCAGTTAGCATTAGAAGTTGTACCAGATCCCCTGTTTTTTTCACCAGGTACCAGGGCTACGGGTTTAAAATACTTTATCGCTTTAAGATAAAATATTAAACGTCATTCCGATGATAAGCTAATTTGTTTAAGGGAGGATGGAGCCATGCTCACACGTGTGTCTGCCCGTTCTTACTGAAAACCAGGCTGGCAATGTCACCGTCACTGTGACCAACACACTGGCCTTGGTGAAATTGTGTTTATTACCTTATCAGTTAACACGGCTCTTTGGAAAACATCATAGCTAGTTCAATATGGCTGTGTAAAACACAGTAGAGTAGAGTAGAGTAGAGTTACTTTATTGATCCCAAAGGAAATTAAGGTGTCCAGCAATATAATACACATAATACACAATGCAAAAACAGATCAACCATATTGCACCCATCTGCATTCATACAACATTCACTGAACGAAAAAAAAAAAAAAAAAAAAGGTAATGAAATAAGAAATCCACGAGGTAGTACCGTAACAGCAGGGGGCGCTCATGGGTACAAAAACCCTAAGAGCCTAAAGCTTGTCTGAACTTGTTCTCAGTTGCATTTTGTCAGCCGACACTTTCCTGTAATGTCTGAACAACTTGCATGTCTCCATAAATAGCTCCAGAGTGCATCAGTTTGTCCTCTGTAATTATCACAATTAAAGCTGTGTTGTTCTGGTCAAACTGCATTTCGAAACCTTTTGTCTATAGACTATATGCTGCAAACCCAGTTAGCAGCTTTTTTTAATGGGTGGCAAATACGCAGAAAATCATCCAGATGTTTTGCGCTAAAGCATTTGCAATTGACTTTTTTGTGAGAGATTCACACTGTTTCTATGAAAGCATAGCACACGTGTGCATTGTTTTAGAGGCATTTGTGGTGTATTTTAGGCATAAAGCACTTTTAAACCAACTATTATTATTCATGATTTAGTTTTAATAGACATATAAAAACATAGGAAACGATTTACCAGGGAGCTACCATGAAAAAAAAAATAGAATGTCACAATTCTTGACATGCTAAGGTACTCTCCCTCAACTATTGCCCTCATAAATTCTTAAGAGCTAGATTGGATGTCCTTTGTATACTTAAGCCAAGTTAATTACACTATTGGCAGTGAAGCTGACAGTGGAGTTGGACATTCTGGACTAAGGTACAGTATTCAGCTTTCCTTTTCAGTGATTGTTACTGTAAGCTGCTTCCTCCTTCCCTCTCATTTTGGATGCATAAGAACCGAACACACGTGTGTTTGAACATATGGGCCCACAAGTGTTACCTCTGTTTTGTAGATGTTTCCCCTCAAGTCAGAGGCTTGAAGTGACTGTAGCAACAAATATGACCTACGAAATAGCAAGGGGCGGGAGGTGGGGTGGGGGCTTGCAAGCCCCTGATTACAAAGGTGACATGGGATCTGGTAGCACTTGTCTCTGAGTGTGGCAGGGGAGTTGAGATAGCCAGTACTTTCTTTGACCGACTTTGTCACTGTCGCCCTCCTCTGGAGGGAAAGCAGCACAGAAAACTGAAGAAATGTTTGCCTAATCAGCTACCGCTGCCTTAGGATGACTATTGCCAGAATTTGGGTGATTGAGATATTTTTTTCCTCAGCAGATATTAGATGTTTGCATTCACAGATATGTTTTTTCTGCATTACTTGACTGTTGACTAGGCAACAAGTAACACAGCAAGCAGACAGGATGGGCTGAAGGATAATGTTTTCATTCTCATGAAACAAATGTTTTTTGTTATTATTTTAGAGCCTCACAACAAAGAAATGTCATAACATTTACAAGTTTGTACCCTAAAATAACATTGTGTCAGTAATTGCAGTAATTCACAAAACTCAGAACAAATGTTTGCAGCTTAATTCAAGCCACTGAATGTATTCTCTGACTCTCTGACTCTGACTCTATTCACATGCACACAGTGCTGAACTTCATTATTGATCCATTATTACCTTGACAAAGTTAGGCAACTGTGAAACCACCAAGCTGTGGAACTCATCGCGGCTAAGCGTGTCTGAGGACCCATCCTTCCCAGCAAACACCTTGAACTGTGACACCAACACACTGATAGCACCTTCCATACTAGAGGAGAGAGGGTGGTGGTGGTGGTGGTGGTGGGGAAAGAGTATACCATATCAATCAGGGTATTCTGTAGAGGCAAACACTATACCTCCACAAGACGTGCATTCTGTGTATCTAGCAGAGTAGACCATAGATAGATAGAGAGAGAGAGAGAGAGAGAGAGAGAGAGAGAGGAGGGAGGTAGTCAAAGACGGTACTGAAGAATTTAGCAAAAGGCAAATTTCAATACATATGAAAAGAACACTCACCTTGATGGCAACACTTGTCTGAATTGCACAGAAAAACAATCTGTTGATGCAGTAGCAACAAATGGTAGTGGTGCCCTCCTCTCTCCCTCAGTGTGTCTTATATGCAGTTCTTTATTGGATAACAGGAGAGGTTAGCAAGAGATGAATGATTGACTGTTTGACTCTTTGTTGTTTTCACAATCTTTCTCTCTTGGTCATTTCTTTCACCTATTGACACACTTTTTTCCAAGCGTCAGGTGAGCAAAGACAACAAGGATTTCCATGACACATTCCTGTTCTCTTTGTCCTACACTGAGAGATGGGTAACTCCACACAGAACTGACTGACCGAACCGTTTAAACCATCAAGTGTACAAATGTGTTCAAAAATAGCACTGCATTAAAAAGTGAAAGGTGGAAATGATATTAGAATATTTAAATGTTTCCAACGTAGTGGAATCATTGCATGTTCAATTCCTTATCCGTTACAACAAGCACAAACCTGCTGTGCACCCACACTGTATGGACTTCATCCATTTTCTGGTACCTAGGTACTTCAGCCCCTTAAACTATTTCCACAGTTTAATAGCACTAAGATCATTACCTCAAGCCTTTTTGTCAGGAACCAAGATGTTATTTGCTTATCTGTGTGTTTGGGGTTATTGTCTTGTTGGAATTTTAATAATAAAAGTACCTGCATGTCTTATATATTATGGCTTGAATTCAGTGCCAAAGGATAATCTGAGACACCGTAGATATTGTAGATGGTTTGGGCTGAAATATTTGTTTCCAGTGGTGGTTTCATGCATTGCAGGTTACCTGAGGAAAATATAACTTCTCAAAACTCTCTCGTCTTTGTCTCAGAGAAACAAATAAAATCTTACTGAATTGAAAGAAAAAGCATTTACAAAGAGTATTTCAAGGTCTCAAGTAGAATTTAAGGCATTTGCTAATGGTTTTATTTGGATTTGAATGCATAATGCCTTCCACGACACTATATATATGTAAAAAAAAAAAAAGATTTTATTCCAATTCATACACTTACTTATGCACTGATAGGTTCTGAATGCATCTAAAATCAAAATGTAAAACATCACAAGGGGGTGTAGTGTTAACCAAATGTCTACAGAGAACAGTGGCCATACTAATCTGGAGGCCCTCCAGTGATTACTGAATAACCGTAAAATTGTCTTTAAACATTACACACCAAGGTTGATATTTTTCCATTGGTACACATGGACTTGTTTTTTTCTCCTAGTGGCACAGATAAGCTCACATAATGGAAAGTACTGTGCATTGAATGACTAAAGTATGAAATTTTGTCCAGTGTTACTTCAACACATTGAAGTGTATTTTCAGACCTGGAAGCACTTCAGATTTTTCACCTCTGGAACTAGATATTTGCTGTACGTTTTTATCTTCCTTTCTATGTCAGTGTAGCATCACACTTCCTGCCCTGGACTTCAACAGTGTAAGTTGAAAAGACATATGTCATGTCACTAGTCACATGTTGAACTACAGACCTACACTCATGTGGAAGAGGGAACTTCTATATTGTCATTTAAAAACAGTTTTTACAGTATTTCTGCTTAAGTGGTGTTAGGCTTAAAAAAAAGACATTGCCAGATCTGATTTCCTGGAAGAACACTGGACTGGAGGCAAAGCTCATTGGACTGAAAGGCCTGCTAAAAGAACAAGTGCAGTGCTAACAGACACTGCTTGCTTCTCTTCTAAAATCCTGATACCCCTTTATTGTTCAGTAAATGTTCAATGATTTAACCCATGTGACATCTCCAATTCCTTCTCAGTACCATCAGCTACATGTGAAGACCTCTAGGCCAGATGGATTTCTTTTCAGTAATTTGGCTGACAACATCCTCCTTTCTTCTAACATGAATTACACACATAAACACGTCACAACATCCACACTGATCTATAACACATTAATAAATATGAGTCTTATTTATAAAGAGGATAAACTTTATCAGAAAAATAATAACAATAAGTGACCAAAGACACAAATAATGAGAAGTATCAATCGAAAAAAAAAAAAAATCCTCGGATGGAAACACTAGCAAATTCGCATCAGTCCCCTAATGCGAATATACATTTTATTCGCTCAAAGGGGGTGGATTAACTCTTGATGTGAATAAGGCGAAATGCGATTAAAGTAGTTGGAAACCGTTTAATTTGCGTATATTTGCTTTTACCGTGTTTCTCTCCGTAGATGTTGATCCCACAGCTGGCCGGAATACGTCACCTGATTAGCCTAATGTTATTATTTTTTTATTCGCATTACATAGTTGATAGAAAAAATGCAGACGTGCACAAACTTTGTTGACGCGAATATGAAATGCAAATAAGTTGAATGGAAACTCGGCTAATGTAACACAGGCTTTTAAACAGTAACATATTATTTGATATATGCAGCATTTGAATAAAAAAGGATATCTTGTAACATATATGACAAAGGATTCTTGTGCGTTAAAAGTCTTATATATCTCAAATATTCAGTTAAAAATTAGGAAGTTATTTTAAGAAATTTATGTACAAGATCCATGTCTTGTCTAAGCAGATGTCTTCTTTTTCTTGGTGAACATATCTTTGATGGTTTCCCTTTTTCGCTTTTCACCTGAGAATAGTGAACAGAGAGAAGTTCTCAGCCCAATTCAGAGAAGTGCAAAATACATACAGCCCATTGTCTCAAACGAAATGCCCGTGTGTTTAATGGTTACATGTCAGTAGCTACATAAATATATTTAGGTGTCTTGCTAAAATGCTAAAATACTATTCCAGCAATAGTTTTCAGTTGTCCAAAGAGCCTACGGGCATCTGTTTGAGCATGTCAACGCCAAACACCTACCTTTCCCTTTGGTCGGGGATTCATCTGTTTGTGGGGAGCGTTTGGCATAAGCAGCCTTCATTCGCTGAATATTCTTCTTGCTGATGACTTCATGCTCCACAATAGGACGTGGATAGTCTTTACCCACAATGCACCCTGCTTGCTTCTGAACACTAAGTGGTGCTTTCCATGGCTCGTATATGTACTGCTCAGGGAATTTCCTCAGAAGAGGGAGATATTTCCTAAAACACACAAGCTTTTTAGGCTGCATGCTTAGACCGTATCACAGGTAACAGCTACGTTATAATAGCACGGCATTCACATTTCTGCAGTTAGCAGACACTTTTATCCAAAGTGACTTACAAACCAACATTTAAGATATAACACAACTTGCACCCCTGCAACAATAAGTTGGAAGAAGTTGAGAGTGTAGAAGTGCTACATTAAGACATGATCCAGTGGAGTGGCAGAGGAGGAGTGCACTGTAAGTGCATTCCTGGTATAGTTAAAAGTGTTAGGACTTTCCAGGTCATCAGAAGTATTAAGACAAGAGATGAGCAAGAGAGGAGCAAGTGCAAAATGCAAGCCACATTCAGCAATGGAAGTCACCATCCCTAATGCGCCCTTACTTGATATAGTCTCCACGCTTGTCCGTCTTTTTGCCAAAGGCGATGGGTGAGTAGACCCTGAAGTACTGATGGAAAAAGGCACTTGCCGAGAGCCACTGCCAGTTCCCAGCATTCAAAGCCCAGTCAGCGTCCAGCAACAGCTCCTCAAACACCTGAAGCCATAGCAGGCATTAGTGAGCGGACAGCAAAAATGAAGGGGGACACTTTGGAGTTATTTCTCAATGGTTAACTGATCTGAACTGAAAAGTGTCTTAAGAAGTACAGATGTGAACCTTCTGTCCCTCCTCCCAGCTGATCCACAGGTCGCCCCTGGTGAGGAAGCAGGCCACAGCGTGCCTGCCCAGATGGTGAATCCAGCCCTCCTGGCGCAGCTGGGTCATGATGGCATCGATGAAGGGGAATCCTGTGCGGGCCTACAAAAGATCATGCAGATGGTAACAAAATCTTAAACAGACAAACAACAAAAAGCAACTGTAGATGTAATAATCACTGCATTACCGGTCAACGGGTTTAGTTATATACAGTGGGGGTGGGTGGGGTTCATGCTACTTAAATATAACATTTAATTGCATATTCAAACTGCAAAAATATTTTAATTCCAATGCATGTTTTACTATTGTATGTTGAGGTATTGACCGGTCCCCACATATTTAAATAAAAGGTTTGTTTGCTCAAAATAGATCACTGAAAGCTAATTAGTGCGACCAAACTGACGTTGCAGTAACACCACCATAAGCACTGTGGTTGTACCTCTCTCCATGCAGCCAAATGATCCGGGTTGTTGTCCCAGTCAACTTGTACACACACTGGATTGCCCTCCATTTTGTTGAAGTTGGGCACTCCAAATGCGGCAGTATAGAAAAATTCTCTCCATAACAGTTGCCCATGCAAGGAAACTGGGGGCTGAGAGTGTTTTTTCTATAAGGGAGGAGGGAGGGTTGGAATTTTCACACCACATCTTTGAGCTAGATAATCAGATTGTTACACTGAAATGATCTGTGTTGCTGCCTGTGACTTACGCCTTGGTAGACATCGTTGAGTCTCCACCAGAAGGTGCGTGCCGAGAGACAGCCAAAGCGGATATAGGGACTCAGGACAGTTGTGCTGGGACTCAGTGCATTAGGAGATGTCTGTGGCTTCTCAAAATTGCACACCCATGCCTACAATTAGCAAAACCCATACATATTTTAGAGCTCCATGTTCTATTCTGTGCTACATCCATGCATCTGCTGCAGTGCTCTACGTTACATTCAGATGAATGCATTTAGCTGACGCTTTTTCCCAAAGCGACTTACTTTTGTCAACTATCAATTACTTCAGGACCAGTCTCCCCTAGACCTTAGCGTTAAGTGCCTTGCTCAAGGGCAGAACGGCGGCAGCCGGGATTCAAACCCACAATTTCTAGGTTACTAGCATCCTAGTCAGGTTCCTTAACTGATTTGCTACCGCCACATTATTTCACCCCTTCTATAACACATGCAGAAAGTCTGTATACCGGTTTGTCCATGTATTTGTCCAGCCTTTTCAGAGCCTCTTGCTCTCCACCAGGGTAGACCTCTGGGCTGGCCAGCTGTGGGTCTTGGTCAAGTTCTTCCAGAGTAGGGATGTCATATTTCTCCTCATCGTTGTCTGTGCATGGAGTGGACACTCCTGTAGGCATGCAACACCGCAGCTGTTTTTATATAGCAAGTCACATTCCATCCTGTCTTATCTAGATATAAAATGTCTTTTTAAATAGTGAACCAAAAAAGTTTCATACTTACACTGTAACTGCACCTTAAAATGTCTTCATGTTATTCTATTATAGTAAATATATGTAGCTTTGCAAATACCTTTCATGTTGTCTAGGGTGGGAGGAGGCACAGGTCGTTTAGGTGGCCCCATCGTCTTTAGGACTGTCTGGAAGCGTACGTAGGTCAGTGGGGCCTTCCCATTATTCTCATCTATAATTCTGAACATCAATAACCAATTCACAATCACCCCAAGATATACAAATCATGAAATACAAGACTCTCATCAGCCCAGAGGAGATTAGTTCCATGAAGTATTACCTATCCAGGTTGTATAGTGTATGAGAGATCTTCTGGATAACTTCCACTCCTTTGTCACCTGCCAGTTTGAGGATTTCCATGTCCTGTTGCATGCTATAAGGCTCGGTGTCCACCTCAAAAGTCAAGCGAGTGATCTTCCATTTGGAGAAGAGTTTGGGGAGCACTTCATTTGGCTTTCCCCTCACCACAAAAAGCCTGTTTGAATTGGACACAGACATAATGTTGTTGAGTGGACTTCAGTAAGAGCACCATGAGAAGGCCTATTAGTGGTGTATCCAATGTGGGCCTATACGCCGACTACCTGGAGTTGAGTTTTCTCAAACTGCAATCCAAGTCCTTCAGTGCCCCAATCAGGAATCGCCATCGGTTGATGCCAATTTTGGTATTGTTAGGGTACCAAGGGTCAAGGATGTACACAGGATAAAGCTGCTTGCAGTCTCGCAGGGCCGCAATCAAAGCTGGATTATCATGTAACCGCAATCCTTTCCGAAACCAGTGAATACTGTGCGCCATGGTTGCTGCTGAGACAAACGTAAATTTGTTGTTATGCATTGTAATGCATTGTTAGATACTGCAGGGCATGACCTAAAAGGGAATGACAGAATTGCCTGTGGTTCTCAAAGTGCGGGAAAGGCCCTACGAGTGAAATGACGCGACAAACAAGACTAAATGAATCTTTTTAAATGTTTAGCAATACCTGTCTTTACTGACAATAAATGTGATGAATTCAAAACAAATCAGCCACACAAAGCTATTAGTCCAACGTGTAGGCCAAATTAAATCAATCTGATCAGAGAGTACAGTGAGAATGTTACATCGATGCAGACTTCAAAAATAATATTGTAACGCCGTTAAAATTGTTGGGAAAGGCGTGTCTTAAAAATCCAGAAATTTCCAAAAACAGAGTAAGTTTGAGAACCACTGCGCGAAACCGACTGTTAATTGATCAAAACAAAAGTTTCAAGTCAGCATGCGTAACCGACATGTTTAAATATACGCTAACGAAACCTTTATACCAGATGTGGAGAAAGCACTTACGCTGATAGTCCGATATCCTATCTTGCTGCAGTTTTTTGTCGCCCAGGATTCTTTTCCGAAACGTCAACTTCGCAATATGTGATGCTGTGTTTTGTAACGTTGAATCAAACGGGTTACAAAATGTTTACAACACGTGTACACACGTGTGGTATTGAAGAACCAATCAGCATTAGCTCCAGAGTGCAACTACCTTGACAGTGTCATTCTTACTCGGTGGTTCTGTCCTGACTGTAATTGGTTACTCTTCAGGAAACTGTCCAACGTTTGCACCAATCAAATAGTTGTTCCGCCAGACTGTTGTGCTTCTATCTTTTACAAAACCTTTTGCTTTCATTTTACAGTTTATCTACGTTAAGCCATGGCGGATTCTGTACAAAGCTCTCAAGATAGTCCTCCGGTGAAATGTCAGAAAATTGAGAACAATGGCGATGGCTCTGCACATCAAAACGTTTTAGCCAATTTTCAGATTAAGTCAGTGCTGCGTGATTCGACGCGGGAGAAAACCATCTTCGTTCATGGAGAGGTAGACAATAAGTCTTGGTCGTTAGCTAATGCAGTTTCATTCTTCTTCTTCAGCCTAACCTGTGTGCGATGTGACACTCAACTATGCCTACATTCAACTAATCTGTAACCGCAGGTTAAATTTGAGTGCAATGTGTAGGCTATGTAGAAACATGTAGCCTACTCCTGCATGCACTAATGTATGTGGTTGCAAAGTTATATCATGTGTAAAAAAAACAACTAGGAGCTAAGTTAAAAGAGTTAGTCGAAATCTAATGTTTTTAGTCAGTTGGCGTGAACCAGACTGGGCGACGTGCCACTGTGGACAGCACTGTTTTTCCTCCACTTGTTTATTTTTCATCTGATTTTGTCAGAGATCCACCTCTACAAATAAAAGACGACTTAGGCCATTTACCTTTTTTACCTCTACGTTTATGTTACACAGTAATCACTTTGTGCTTCAGATAGATAGATGGATATTTACTTACTTACATACTTGTATTATCCTATAGGAGATTCTGGTAGTCTTTAAGCTTCCACAACATGACATACATACATTATAAAAATACAAAGAGTAAGTCCTATTACTGCATGTGATCCTTTTAGGGCACAAATTTGTTTGAAGTGGAAGTAGTGTGGAATTTGCAAAGGATGCTATGGTAGTGCAGAAGTCTATATATACACAATGTAAGCAGTTTAGATAGCAGTGCAAAAGTTCAATCCAGTCATTGATATATAGAAAAGAGTAAAAACTGAAAAGATGACAAAATGCATGCATTTTCCAGGTCAAGCAAGGCTAATCAACACATAGGTTTTCCTTTTCTCTCATCAAGGTGGAAGACCAGGACGCCATTGTAATAATGGAGAAGACTCCCATCGGCCACGACACCCTCTATGAGATGCTGAAAGACTCCACCCTGGAGCTGAAGATGAAAAATGACATCTACACCACTTACCAGCTTACTCCTCCTGCGCATCTCGGTGGTACGTATTCTGGTGCCCTCTTTGTCAACAGTGATGGGCACAGTAAGAAAAATCTCAGCTGCAGATTATTTGTCATAGTGATGCGGTGTCTTTATTACATATCATTATACTAGTATAAGAGAGTAAAATTCTTGCGTTTTTGTTCCTTAAAAATAAATAATAAATAAATATTAAGTTAAGTGTTGAGAGAGAGTGAGTGTATATGTGTGTGAGGGGATAAATTGGAAAGTGTTGTAGTGAAAAGCCTGACAGGCACAGGCTTAGGCTGTCATTGTTTCATTGTTCATAAGCCTTGTCCCTTGGTGGAAAAAACTGTTTTAAATCTAGTGGTCCGAGCTTTAAGACTACGATATTGCTTTCCAGAGAGTAGCAGCTGAAACAGTCCATGACTAGGATGGCTTGGGTCCTTACTGATTCTTTTAGGCCTTCCTGATGCATTCTTATACAAGTCCTGGATGGAGGGCAGATCAAATCCACAGATGTTTTGTGCTGTGTGTACGACTCTTTGCAGTGCCTTTGTTTGGTAGCAGAGCCACTTCCAAACCATGCAGGTATCCTTCCGGTCAGGATACTCTCTGTGGTGACCCTATAAAAGGCCTTCAGGATCTTTGTTCGCATACCAAAATAGCCTAATCCTGGTGGACGTTACCTACGGTGATCAACTGACTGTGAGGCAGCAGCTTTGTGAGCTAACTGTAAAGAGCTGTGCTGTCTGGCTGTAAAACCAGTAACGAGCTAAATTTCAGTGTGGAAGTAGGCTAGTTGTACAGTATAGTTTAAGATGGGATGAGGTTGATGAGTGTTAGCCAAGTAGCTAACGTGTCACTGTCAGGATTTTAGGGAGAGTAATGCTGCATTTGAATGGGGAAACCCCTGTCAATATCTCCAAAGCCACCAACTTGATCATGCTGTGGAGATATTTCATAGTACATGGCCAACACACTATGAAAAATACATATCCATGTTCTACACATGTATTGGAGTTGTTTAATAAGATCAAGAAACTCTGGTATTTTACATAGAAGTCTATGAGAGAAATGTTTTTTTCTGCAATCAGCAGTTCGATTTCAAGCTACTATTACGTCCTCTCAATGATTATCTATATGCCTAATCCAAGCTCCTAGTCATGGTAGATGCAGACTGTTTGTGTGAGGCACAAAGGGCGGTCATAAACTGCAGTGAACAGCAATGATTTCTTCTTTGGTGTTGAGTGGGCCATTTTCCTGAAAGAAGCTTTTTCTGCAAAGCTTTTACTGGGAGCGTTCCACTTGCAACTGTGTATTCATACCATGGAAAAATGAGTGGGATAAAAGACCTTAAACAAATGTACCTTTACATGGTGGCGTTACTTTTGCACCCCCGCAAACACACACACGTCACGTAATTTAACCTCCTTTGTCACTAGATCAATGTTTTACAACATGTAAAGTTGTAAAGTTATAAATTGATATCTCTTCCTTTCGCTGCCACTCAGATATCAAAACAACCTTGATTTGTCCTGCGACCCAAAAGCATGTGAAGAAGTATCAGGTCCAGGAGACATTTCTGGTGGAGGAGACGGAGGAGGACTATCGTTTGATCACCCTCCCCTACATCGAAAGCCAAGGCTTCAGTGTGCAGGTGTGTATGCTTATGCTCTCTCCCATCTCCTCCAGCTTTTTTGTTTTGACTGTCAATTTTCTGTCACAGTGCATTATTAGTACTATGGAGTTCTGAGTAAGGCTGCAACTATCGAATATTTTTGGAATTGAGTATTCTGCCCATTTTTCATCAATTAATGAAGTAATCGAATAAAACATATTTATGTGTTTTTAAACAGCAATATCAATAGTGTGATATACAACATGAAAGGTCTGTAAATGACCAAAAAAAGCTTTTTTATTCCAACTCCAACACTACATCCAAAGCTCAACTGTTGGCACTAGACTATGAAATTCAACTTCACAAATAAAGACTATTTGTCCAGTTTTAGTTTTAATTAGCTTTCATTTGAGAATAAAGAATAAATGCATGTGCATATGGGAAGAGAGAGGCAGGGAGAGAGAGTGTCTGTGCGCACGTGTGTATGTGAGCGCATCCATGCATGTGGCAGGGAGAGAGGGATGAGGAGTGGATGACAAGATCTTGGTGCGTTGACTCACTTGACACATGCATCATTAATATAGACTCAGAACAGGTAACAAATAATCACAAATACTCTTACTATTGCTAGTGTTCATCATGTTACATAACAATCGTAAATCAGCCAGCTTGGGTTTTTTCCGACATCATCATAGACAGTAAAAGAAATCACACAGTTTTCAATGCACTTCAATAATAAGATAGATAGATAGATAGATAGATAGATAGATAGATGTACTTTATTGATCTCAAGCTGGGAAATTCACTAAAATATGTAATAATAATAATATTGAAGCTAGTAGTAGGCTACAAAACGCAACTGATATTACAGCAGAGACTTTTTTAAAAAGATGAACTTTGTTCATATAAATTCAGTGAAGTCTTGAGGCAAAGATTTTTGAGCATTTTTTGTAATCAAGTTATTTGAGTTATTTAAATAATCGTTTCAGTCCTAGTTCCGAGTTGCCTACTGCTAGAAGTCCTCCTTGTTGTTGTCTTTTACTTTCTGTTTTCTCATCCTCCCTCTTTGTAGTGGGTTTACAACATCTTGGAGAAAAAAGCAGAGGCTGAGCGGATTGTTTGCGAAGATCCAGATCCCAAAACTGGCTTTGTTTTGCTCCCAGATTTTAAATGGGACATGAAGCAGGTAAGATCGATGGAAGGTATTCACAAGTATTTATATGTTGCCATCAAATGGTTAAGGGCTGTGATATTTTAGAATTAATATTATAGAAATATATAATTGATATTATATTTATAATATATATTTAAGAAAAATGAAGAAGAATTAAGAAGTCTGAAATGAAAGAGGCGTAAAGGAGAAATCTGGTATGAATCGGTCAATAGTCCTGTTGTTTGTCGTTGCTGAGAGCTGTCAGTAGGTATGAGAATCAGAGAATTTGGTGCAACATAGACTGAACTTGCAAAATAGCAGCTAATGCTAACTGAGAACAAGGAACTTTGTGTCAGTTTCATTTTCCTGTGTGTTGTTTTCTGCCTGGCATGGCGCATCATTCTATCACCAGTCCAATTTATTTGAATGTCTGTGTGACCTTTTTCCCCCAGTTGGATGACCTGTACTTGATAGCCATTATTCATCGAAGGGACATTAGAAGTTTGAGAGACCTCAGATCAGAGCATATTCCTTTGCTTGAAAATATATTGAAGAAAGGGCAGGTAAGCATGTTTATTATCATTTTTATTATGATTTTCATGATTTGAATTATTTTTATCATGACTTATTGTCTACTAAAATCAATGCCATATACAGTCTCTTAAAGATATTTCCATTGTTGCTGACTTAACTGAATGTTAAAGACATATTGTTTTACAGAAGATAATGTTATATGAACAGTGTGTAGACACTATGGGCATTTTACCATTTTTTCATAGCTTAGTTAACGCGTATGCTGATCTTCGAACTTATTTTGATTTTGCTCTTCAGCTCAGTATGGCCACCAGGCCTATTTCCAGTTTGTCTCGTTGGCCTAAGATAATGAATAAATCAAAAACAGCCTTTTACCAGACACAATAGAAGCAGGTGGAATGCGTGTTTTGTTTCAAATTATGACCCGTCATTGTCATTGGTCTGCCCAATATAATAGCGTACAGAGACATTTTGATCCACGTTCACTGGTTCCAGAGAGGTGGGAGACAACGACAAAGTATACAGACTAGACTCAATCTCAGAATGAGATGGCCATGTGCAAAAGATGATTCAGGGAAAAACAGCATAATTGTATTTCTACAGGCTGTATGTGGTCTGTGAAGCAAAGGGGAAATTGAGGCTTGCTCTAGACATTTTCAGCAAATGAAGGAAGTTTAGTAATGTTAATATCTGCCATCAAACATTCAAAAGCTTTACTCACTTACCACCAACAAAACAGGAAGTACAGCAACTCGGAGAACACCTCTGCAAGTGCTCGGATAAAGCTATAGTGTAATTATCCCCTGTCCTTTTTAGTTCTTTTTTGGAGGTTACTTGGTTGAATTCACTGATGCTAGATGGCAAACTTCCTTGATCAATTTGTGCTGTGTGCAGTGGTCATATTCCCAACCGAAGGTGACCACTGCCACTAAATGCCTATGGTTCTACCAGCAGAGCTGCAGCATGTTTCAGATGTGTCCCGGAAGTGTCAGCTTCACTTTAATCAAATATATGTCTAGTCTGTTTTTGATGGTTGACACTTCTGAAAGCTCAGTTGGCCTGCAGCATGGTTTGAATGGGGGTTGGGGTTAAATTTGTGTAGTTTGGGTCCAATCTGTGGAGATGAAATGAAACGACTGAACCGTTCACCTCTACACACAGGATGGCATTTTGCAGCGATTTAAAGTCCCTGCTTGGAAACTCCGCATCTTTCTACACTACCAGCCATCCTATTACCACCTACACGTTCACTTCACTTCTCTGAGTCATGATGCACCTGGCTGCGGGGTGGAGAGAGCCCACCTGCTGTCGGACGTCATTCTGAACCTGAAGGCCAGCGACACATACTACGTGCACCGCCCACTCTCCTTCCCTCTCCGGGCAGATGAGAACCTTGCCGCCAAATTCAAAGAGGCAGGAAAGTTCCCAAACTGCGGACTCAAGAGTTAACCGTCCTTTCAAATATGATTCCTAATTTTCATATGATTTTTTGTATTAATAATTAATATGCGTGTAGGATTTATTGCCATTTATTACCATTTCAAATAAAATAAACACATATTTTACAGTCTACTAATACTTTGGAGTATTTTATTCTTAGCTGAGAGCATGAGAGCAGCTGTTCAAAGGTGAGTTATGGTTTTTCCAGAGAAAAATATTGCTTTTCACAGTCTTTGTAACTGAATCTCAATACCGAATGTCCATACCCTCTGTATAAAATGAGGTGGAGAACAAGGAGCTGATTTTATTACCAGGCTATGAGTGATCTATAAATCCATAGGAAACAGGAAAGCCAAACGAACATTCTTTAGATCAATCATAAAGAACTTGCGTAAGTGTGTGATCACTTGTTATTTAGAAACTGGGCCCAGACAACTGTATCTTTTTCTCCATTTTTTATTACAGATTTTCACAATTGGTAAAACATTTCTTGAAACTTTTCGCCTTTTCTCAAAACTGTAAACTGGGGATGTTTAATATGACACCCAAAGATGAATGGAGCCGCAAACGTGCGACTGATTATCCTGATGGCAAATCTGGTTAATGCCCTGTTATGCTCACAAAAAAAGCTCCTTGTGCCACTGGGGGAAAGCAGGTCCATTTTGGAGGCAGTTCAATCAGGTGCCCTGCTAGTAGTTCTGCTGAACACCAATTCGATGGAGCTTGACTCATATCTGAGGACAATGCTTTCAGCTATTTATGTTCAAACTGTCCAATGTGTGTTGTCAATTTGGTACACTTCCAAGCGCAATATTGACAACAAATTTTAGTTGATAACTGTCAGCTTTGTTAGCTTGCTAACTCCCTATCCGCAATCATTACCAGTATAAATATAGCTAACCTTCGGTTGCTAAACTGAGCTAATCAGACTGGTCATTGGAAAAAGTTTGTGTCAACTCCATCTGGCACTTCAAAACATATTTTAATAGGTAGTCATAAGGGGCCCTCAGGTGTACAGTTTGCCATAATATCCCTGATTTATTCAGGATTAAAAAAAATACTGACTGAAAATTGACTCAAAGATAAGACAAAGTTTGTTAAGCACATTTTTATATAAAACAAAATTTACTTAATGTAATTTGTGACATTGTATGGAAGCATAAAATTCTTTTGTCATTGATATTTTTTTCACTGTTTTACAAGACAGAATAAATTGCATGCACTTTCAGCGTACAGTGGCAGTATTTTAACAAATAAAGATCAAATGATTTTGAAATACATTAAATTAATGTCATGAGTATACACATAACCTCAAGATTAAACTTTTGGTGTCCTTTTTAATTTAATTCCTTGATTTTTCATATAAATTGCCATTTTTATATGAAGGACATGTTTTGTCCCTTATTTCAAGAGTGACTGATTTACTACCGGAGTAAACTGTGTTTACTAGCCGTGGTGCCCAAACGACCCCCCGCGATGAACTAATTGCAGGCTCCAGGTGCGTGAGTGGTGATGATTAATACAACCGGGTACGGAATTCAGAGCCGTGCCAAACCGCAGTGTTGGACTTTATTTGCAGTCAGCTTTTGCTCTGCGTCGGAGCTGGACAATGACTAAGCCAGTACTCCTTGGAAGCCAGTAGTAGAGAGACCTTATCCTACCAGTCTTGCATTCATTGTTTATGCTAGCCGTTATTGGTGTGTGTGTGTGTGGTGGGTATATGGTCAGTTAGCCCCAGGCTGGGGTAAATTGCCAGTTCCCTTCCGCCTAGTTTAAGTCGGCCATAGAGAGGACTAGCTTAGTGGGTGGTGTAAGTGCAGGGTGATTGGGCTGTATTTATGAACTGATTCTTGTAAATAAATGATAACGCATACCCCGTGTCTGCGTGCTGCTCCTACTGGTCTACAGGCCTACTGTGTTTCACCTTAGACTTTTCCTTACCATCTAACAACTTACCTCTTTTTAGTTGGTGGCTATCAGGTCCATCCTTATGGGTGTGTGATTTTATGTCTTAGACTTCTGTTTATCATGGTAGGTGAATATTTGTTTTAACAATGTTTTTAAAATTCTCAGATTGGGCTATGTGTGCACATTCTACTGGAAAACTGATACTCAACTGATATGTTAGCAATCATGCACAACTAAGAAAGCTGGGCTAGTTCGATAATGTTATGTGAATATTTGCCATTAAAATTTTTGCCCAGTGTTTTTTGTTAAGAAAGTGTTGTTTGTAATTTTGAAGGCAAGTGAGCACAGCTTGCACGCGAACACAAGTGGACTGAAATGGAACACCCTCCGTCCAAAAACGAACTGATTCTGAAAACTTGTAATGAACTATCCGTTACATATATCGCACACTGCCTCAAGTTAGTATTGCTGTGTTAACCATGTTCAGTTCCACTTCTGTATGTGAGAAACATATCTTTCTCACAAATTAAAAATATACAGACAAACCTGCGCTTGTGTTTGAATGATAAAAACCTCAATGCATGCATGAAACTTTACCTCACTGAATATGAGCCAGACACTACAAGGCTCAATGCGTTTGTCAACGATAATTCAGTATTGTTGTTAACTTTGATGTTACTTTGCATAGGCCTACTAAAGGACACAGGGAAAATAGAGGGTGATGTTTAGCCAACATGGGAAACCTAAAAAGGCCTACACTTCTGTTACCTGTAACATTACTTACAAAACTACTAGAAAATGTATTAAAAACCTGAATGAAAGTATCTAAGTTAAATATCCAAACGTTTGTCTTGTGCCTCTTCTGAGATTAAAAAAAATGTAATAAATTTGGTAAAAGTGATTCTCCAGGCAAAAAAAGTTCCTGACCCCTGTGCTGAGGGGTGTACTTTGATTTTGCTAACCAGGAGCTAAGGGAGACTACTAGCTTTGCATGTCACATTCTCTCAGTCAAGGTTGCATCAAATAACGAAACATGCACAGATGTAATGACAATAAATAACATAACTTATCAATAGTGTGGGTTTGAGGTAAGCAATGATTGTTGACTGGAGAAAAATGACTTTCTTTGATCTTGACTGATAGAACATACAAAAGCTGTCACAGAGGTTAGTATCCTACATTAGAAAAAATCAAAGTTCACCCCTTAGCTGGTGACGAGGATCACAAACGCCAAGCAGGAAAAGATGACAAAAGTATGAAGGCAAAAGAGTCTGCATCTCAGACTTCTCTATTATCTGCAGAGTTTTGAAAGGCAGAGATTATATATAAAAAAAAATAAAAAAACATGTTAAATTCCATAAACTTATTCGACATGAAACTAGAGGTGGGGTTTCGATTACGTTTGTGTGATATCATTGTGGAAGTCTGTTGAAGCCCTTCACTTAACCAACATAAGATACCTTGACACTTGTTGGACAGGATTTTTAGTGATTCACAACCTATGAAGGGATATGCCTGATATGTAACCAAGGCCTCGCCTTTGCATAAACAACTTTAATTAACTTCAAAGTTGTGTTTTGCGGCTCTAACTAGACTCTAGCCACATGAACCAAACTCACTTACATTGTTTCACTTTGTAATGGTGTAACGAATGTGATATTGAGCGGAAGCACTACATTAAATATAAACATTGCACTAGGCAGTGCCTGGCTACCTAGACCCAACCTTACAATATAATGTTGCTCACTCCATAACTCCTCTAAAAACAATATTGAAAGCTGGGCGCCAAGAGAATATCAGAGTAATATATAGTATACTGTATTTCAATAAGTAGAACGTGAGAACAGTTAAAAAGTCTGTAACCACTAGCCCAAATTATGGTGACTGACCACCCCACATATTGCTCTGTTGCTGAATACCAACTATGGGGGGATGACTATGACTCTTTTTGTCGCTTTGTCCTTTTTTCAGCATACATAAGGGATAATAGACACAAGGTTCTTCCCAGCCCTGTCATGAAGCAGCTCAAGAACAGATGCAACAAACGAGTTACTCCAGAGCAAACACTCAAAATCTATTTTATCTATTTGATTTTGTTTTCACTAATACAATTTCCACAATCCTATTAATGTGGTGGTTACATTGCATAAGAAAACCCACGAGGATCATTTTCAAGATTCATGACTCAGTTTTTTGTCATTTTTGCCACACTGGTCTTTACTGTAAAAAAAGGAACATTATGTCTTGTTGTTGTTGAATACTCTCGGTTGTTTATTATTTTCTAGCTCTGGATTTAAAAAAAAAAAAAAAATCTGTTACACTTTACTTGAGTGTGTCGACATAAGAGTGACATGAGCCTGTCATAAACATGACATGACATGTGTCATGAACATTAATGACACTTTTTTTTAAATGTTCATGACTGTTGTCATTAAGTGTCATTCAGGTGTTGTAATGTAAAATTGAAACAAGGGTTTATTTATACTCTAGGTAACACCAGACTCCAGGTCTACTCAATGAATGTTCACTAAATGTTTCCTTTTCACCCCAGCATGATAGGCCAGCGTGTTTGGAGAGGTGCTGGACCACCAGAATGGCACCTACTTGGCCAGGTTCACCCTTCCCTGGGTGGGTAAGGCATTAGTGGCAGTCCGCCTGATTCATTCCAGTGAGGGTGCGGAGATCCTCAAGCGGCACCGGGACACAGACCCTGATCGTGTTGATTTCTATGGCTACTTTGAAGGCAAGAACTCTCAGGGTGCTCCAGTGGAAGAGAAAGTGGTGTGCAATGCCAAATGGGATGGGGTGGGACTAGCAGGTGAAGGGGACTGCTGCTGTGAGTATCCAGATGTCAGGACAGGGCTGACGTGGTATTGCTGCAAACCCCCAACTCTGCCGTGCAATACCTTTATGCACCACTCTTCGGCTATTTATAAGAATCACATGACTGACCTTGAGAAGACAATCATGGACATGTTAGTAAACAAAATTTGCTATTTAATGAAATAGTATTTAGGTATATATTTATGTTATATTTATTTATCTTTCGTAGCAGACACTTTTGTCCACAGCAGTGTACAATAACAATGACAATAAACATCTACATTAGCATTTAAAGTAGAAATCTGCTGTGATTCAATCCATAGCCGTGTTGTTTGAGGTGCTCTGTTGTCTGTAGGCAAAAGAACCAGAAAATTTGCTACAATACAGACTGAATAGCAACCCGACAGCTAAAATAAACTGAATAGGGAATTGGAAATTGAAATTGAACCCCATTCAGTTGAGCTTTAGCTGGAAGTTCACTATTTGGTTGATGTTGTATAAATTTTTCGTTCTTCATTTTGGATTTTACCTCAATTCAGTCATAACCAGCTTTTAAAAAAAAAAATACCCTGTGAAAGAGGTATCCAAAGAACACCTTGAATTATTGTTTTTGGAATGGGTTTATATGTTCAGATGCCATACTAATTTATATTTCCTCAGACAATATGTGAACCGTGTGATTGCAGGTGATTCACGTGTGATTACAGTCCTGGCCTCTAATTCAACTTTTCTCTGTCCACACTAACACAACAATCTCCTTCTCTCTCTCTTCCTCTTTTTCTGTCATTCTTGTTTCAGTCTTCTCATTTTACTCAACAGAATAGTAATTTTGATTGAAGTTGATTTAAGAACTGAAAGAGCACCCAAATAATCGTCACCTCCAACAGTTATACGCTCTCACCTGTAGGAGTGAGAGAATCCTGTAAACCTGGCATGCCGACGCCAATACCAGCAGGATTTTACATGCAGGATGTTTGGACATCATTTGTGTGTGTCACCCGTCATTTTCATACAAATGACAGAACTAAATGTCTGAAGGACAAGCACATCTACATAATGGGAGACTTCACTAGCAAACAGTGGTATGAGTTCATCATCGAATCCGTGCCTAGTAAGAAACAGTACATAAATGTGCACGCATGGGCACACACACACACACACACACTCAAGTTGAGTGTACACTCTCTCCAAAATCTACTGCACAAGTTCAATTTTTGGAACATATCTGACATACCTTTTGGAGCAAAAAACAACGCAAGGTGGGGCTTGGGAAGCACAGGAGAGTCATATAGGAACGCATGGAAATCGGGAGGCGATAGCTATACTGTAAATAGGATGAGATATACTGAAAAAAAAAAGAAAAAAACTTTCAAAATGTCTCAATGCCTTTCTGGTGAGTCACATCACTTAGATTGAATTGGTATAGACTTTGAGGTGAACACGTCTTCACCTCACATGGCCATTTCTGTTTTAACCAGTGTCGATTTTAGACTATTCTGAAAAGTAGAATTGCCTTGTCATCATATTATGGTTGTTTAATCCTCAAATCAATACAATTTTGCAAACTTATTTTTAGATAAGAGGTGACAGGCTCAATTGGACCAGTAGACCTAAAATCTGATTCCCTGCATGAATAGGATGTTCCTGTGAGGTGTCTCTTCCATGATCACAACAGGGCAGCAAGAAGTAGTTCTCATGACCAAAATAGAAATGTAGGCCAGTGGAATTAAAATGAATAAGGAATGATACTCCTACACACTCATGCTATGGCCATTTGTCTGTATGCTTCTATGATGCATGCATGTGTGATTTTGATAATGGAGCTGTGCAGTAGACACACTAAAACAGGCTGGCAGACAGTTAACACATGGAGGTATGCTGCACCTCTGTGGGCACATTCTATTCTGTTTTGCACTATCGCACTATATGCTATTTTTGCTATTGAATCTTTATCATGAACATCAGCGTGCACTGCAGGCTTTTAAATAGCCTAATAGTCATGAACTTCTTTGGACTGCTCATCATTAAAAAAGAAGACAAACAAACAAGGAAGATGAAAACTTCTATCCTTTTGGCAAGGATAGAAGAGAGAGTGAGCTAGATAACAGGTTTAGTCCTTGATCCATACCCCCAAATGTGCTCTATCAAGGGCAGGAGCATGAAGTCTCATAGCGTTTTTGTGAGGTGTACCACAGTTAGCTAAATAAATTATGTAATTGTATTCAGGGTAGTCTGTTTATGCCTATTGCTGTATTAGCTCATGCAGGGCTATTTTATGGGTGATTATAGGGTAAAAATCGAAACATTTTTATCCCCAAAAAACTTCCTCAGCTTTTGTCTTAAAGTTTTCTGAAATGTCTGGTACTTAGCCAGACACTAAATTGTTAAAACACTGAGAAGGCTGTACACATGATCTCAAGCATTGAGAACATTGTTTGTGTACACATTGCAAGCTGTAAACAAAAAGAATGTTTGTGGACACAGCACTTTACATATTCTTGTCTTTTTCAGACAGGAAAAGTCTGTAATGAACAGTCATGTTTCTGTCATCTGGAATGTGTATTTTACACTTTAAATCTGCTGTATGTATATCTATTATTGGATATGTCTGCAAAGCTTAAAGTGAAATGCTGGTGGTTTTTGATTGTAGGCTGTTTAGAGGTGTAAAGAGGAATTTGCATCAGTAGCTGCCTTCTAGATTTTTACCACTGTTCACTCACTCGTTGAAAGCCTTTGGGCTGAAAACGCAAAAAACTGTAATACTCTAGAAGGCAGCTACCGATGTAATTTTCCCTTTACACCAACGTTTGAATCGTGCCCAGGCAGGAAAACAGCTTACGATCGAAAATTGCGAAAATTGTTTTCTGCCTGCTTGTAAATAGCTCACCACGCTAAAGCATGGTTATCAAACTATTCCCTCACAGCTCTGAAACGCATGAACTTACACACAGAGAACCACATTGGGCCCCATATGGCTGTGGATGTGCAGAATAACATCGACCTGCACTATCGCTCACATGGCCTCCCTCGGCACAGCCCCAAAATCCCAGTTACTGCGATGCACTACATCAGTAATGAGATTGATGACATGGTTGGTGGGCCACACACTGTTATCATCTTCAACATTTGGGCGCACTTCACCGTCTTCTCTCTTTCCTACTACACCTAACGGGTGTCCCAGATCCGTTGTGCAGTAGTGGCACTGTTGACATGGGCTCCACAGACCAAGGTCATCATTAAGACTAACACAGGCCACAAGGTGAACATTTTAAGTCCTCTTCAAGTACCACATACACTAGAACACATGGGGCAGTTTAGATTCATGTAAGTGTGTGTGTGTGTGTATGACTGTGAGCGCATCCTTATGTCCTAGGTCAAAATTCCACATGATCAACATCATTTGACCTGTTCTTGAAGGTGTGCTTTAATTCTTAAAGGCACTTCAGGCAACATTTCATGCTGTTTTTAGGTTCATTTACCAGTTTCATAGTCATTTAGATTTTTTTTTAAACAGCTCTTTATGGGGTGAGTGAAGGCTCTCTCTCAGCTCCCTAATTCCTGCAGTTACAATATTTGAAGATCTTTGATGGAGACCACTATCAAACAAAACTGAAACTGAATGAAACCAAACTTGTGAAAAAAAATAGATGTATCACCTTGTCAGTCAACATAACTCTCAAAAATGATTGTCACTGGTTCCTATTCTTTGGTTTGTAAATAAATCCACATGTATTAATGAGAATATACAACGTCGTTGCTATTGTTTTCGATTGTAGGGAGAGCTCCAGAGGTAAAGGCCCGGTATGCCTTTAATCTCTAATTTTAAAGGCAAAATCTGTAATTCTATTCTGATACATGACCAAAATCAAGCCTCTATCTAGTTTTCTGTGTTTATTGAGTCTTGACTCTGTAGTGACTTGACAAGACCAGGTGTCTGGAAGGGAGGGGGTGTAATCTGGTAGCCTGTTAAAATCATTGATTGATTGTATTTTGAAGGACTTCTATCGCACTGACTGGCTATCCATGCAACTCGATCGAATCCTTCGAGAAACATTCCGTCATGTGGGAGTTTACATCCTAGATGTGTGGCAGATGACCGCCTGTCATTATAACAAAGAGGACATCCATCCTTGGCCAGTGGTCATCAAAAATGAAGTTGACATTCTTTTCTCTTTTATCTGCCCCTAGTAATGTGCCCTCCGGGGATATTCAGGCTGTCTGCCCAAATTTGACTTTTGATCATCTCCAGACTACTATAAGAGACAGATATTGTATATTGTAAACCAGTGTATCCAAACTCTAGCAGACAGCAGCATACAATTTTAGGTTAGATAGCTGCATTCTACAAATGTTTTACAAAGCCCTTTTGCAGAGTGTTCTGTCTTTCTGCCTCATCTGTATTTTTGGTAATATGCATGCTAAGGACCGTAAAAATCTCGAACGCATCATTAATGTAGCCAGTAAGATCATAGGAACCAACCAGACATCTGTAGAGCAGCTGTATAATGAGCTGATCCTAAAAAGACAGACCAGATCCTCAGTGACACAGAACATCCTCTGTTCTCAAAAGTTGTTGGTAGCTACAGGTTAAATGGTAGAATTCTGCAAAGACCAATCAGGACAGAGAGGTATAATAAGTCCTTTGTGCCTACAGCTATCAGATCATACAACCACAGACTCAAAACTGTTGTGGGACCCTGGTACCCAATTCAGTTACCTCAAAACCTTATTTTATCTATTTATTATATCTTTTTAAGCTCTGTTACCTTTTTCTTATGCTTTTTATGGATCTGTGTTGTTTGTGTTGTGTCTCTACTTGTGGTACAACCTAAGGTTGTCTGTCTGTGTGTGTCCTTCTATTGTTTAAGTGTTTGTCTGCTTGCTTGTGTATGAGACATGCAATGACCACATGAATTTCCCCTGGTGGGATAATAAAGTCAACCTTGAACCTTGAACAATATGCAACATACAGAGAATTGACATCAAATAAAAAATTACAGACATACAATCTGCTCGCTGTTTTTTTTTTTTTAAATAAAGCACAGAAACAACAACAAACAAAAAAGCAAACAGAACCAAAGACAAACAAGAACACAGTATCTACAAATTTAAATTGACATTGACCTCTGATTATACTTAGTAAGGTTTTAATTGTGCTGTAACTTGAATGTTAGTTGTCCCTTTGGATAAATGTGTCTACTAAATGCATACATTAGTTGTAAAGCTGTATATTAATTGAAAGTAAAAAGATAAAATAATTAAAAAATAAAAACAACAACAGACCAGACTTCTAGGCTGAGACCAGCCTTTGACTGTCCAAACCTGCAGCTTGCCTACATTAGACATCTTGATATTAGACATTCCCATATTTAAAGTCCGAGTCCCACTTAGATACATGCTGGGGACTACTGTGAATTTTATTACCTTGTGTAACTTCACTCTCTAGGGTGTCCAGGGTTAAATACTTTGCTTGAAGGCTGCAATGGAAATTGACATTCTTCTAACACTTCTACTGGCTCCTGCCAGAGGATCCTAGACCTAAAGCAAAATGGGCAACAGTTCATTTTTGATCTCATTATCTGTTACTATTACCAAGGGTGTTGTTAAAGGTCAAAAAGAAAAGCTACTGTATAAGGTAAAACATAGAGTAGAATATGACTGTAAACCAACTTTTGTCAAATTCATTTCAGTGCTCCCATTGGAATGCAGAAATCTGCCAATAGAAATGGCCACATTTTTGTAGTGCACACCATTCTACAGAGTACTACATAGTGTATATCAAAGTAACCTACAATATATTTCTTAGGAAGCAAAGAGCTAAAAAAAAAAGTTTACAAGGCCAGAAGTTTAAAATCACATGTACTGTGATTCTGACTCAAAAATGTGAGGGTGAAGGTTGTGTGCATTAAAAGTGAGTCTTTTTTTTTTTCAATCAAACTTATTTCATCCGTAGCCCCCACCACCCATCCCACTCACCCCACACCGCACACTTACCCTGTCTTCCTCTACGATGTTTCTACGCAGGCGTTCCCAGAAGTTCACCCTCTCTGCTTCATCCTCTGGCCAGTCTAGGTATGTACGTGACTTCACCAGTTTTGCCAGCCTATGCAACACCACATAACACAGACGCATAGCTTAGCACATAGTTGAAAGGCACTTAATGACTAACACCAACCATTAATAAAGGGTTTTAATACATTCACAAATCTAATAACTAATGTCATTACTGTTCATAGTCTAAACATTCTCATAACTGTACTTATAAGGCTTTAGGCTCATAATGTTATCTTAAAAAAGCCTTTACAACTTGACATGTCTCAAAGCATAATAAAGCTTTAGTTTGTTATTTTTTCTGTTATATGCCCCATTACCCATGCCAAATAATGAAGAGATACAAGCATGACATATGTTAATATACAAATGTTCTATACAACTATACATAGGTAAATCTACAGATATATAGGTGTAATATGGACAAATATACAGGTGTGCAGATATATCAATGTACAGATGTGTAGCAGAAGATAGGCAAAGTGCAATGGATGTATATACTGTAGTGAAGAGAAACACTGAACATATTATGCCATGGTGTAGCATGAATATGAAGGCTCAGCAGGGGACAGAGTTCAGTAGGGTGACGGCTAGGGGAAGAAGCTGTTCCTGAACCTGCTGGTTTTAGTCTGAAGGCTCCTGAAGCGCCTTCTGGAGGGTAGGTGCTGAAAGAGTGTGTTGGCTGGATGAGAGGAGTCCCTAAGAATGCTGCACGCCCAATGTAGATATGTCTTCTTGTGTCTCCTCAATAGCAGGGAGTGGAGTTCCTGTGATGCATTGGGCGGTTCTCTGAGATGTGGGTCCCCAGGAATTTGAAGCTGGAGACACTTTCAACAGCCATGCCGTTGACATGAAGGGGTCATGAGTGTCTCCCTTCTCCCTCCTGAAGTCCACAATGAGATCCTTGGTTTTGCTGGTGTTCAGGAGCAGTTATTGTCAGTGCAACTTGCAGCTAAGTGCTTTACCTCTGCCCTGTAGTCAGACTCATCATTGCCAATGATGAGTCCAATCACAGTGGAAGTCTGCAAAGATGGAGTTGGATCCATACATAAGCCTTCATGGATGAAGAGGGAGTAGAGGAGCGGGCTCAGCACACAGCCCTGGAGTGGACCAGTGTTGAGTGTGATGGAGGTGAAGCTGTTGTGGCCTGACCTAATATGCTTGGGTCTGTTGGTCAGAAAGTCCAAGAGCCAGTTACAGAGGGTGTTATTGATTCCAAGATCCTCAAGGTTTGTGATTAACTTAGAGGGGGTGACTGTGTTGAATGCTGAGCTGAAGACAACAAACAGCATTCCTGCATATGTGTTCTAGTTATCCAGGTGTGAGAGTACACAGTGCAGTGCTGTTGATAAAGCATCCTCTGTACTCCTATTGCTTTGGTAAGCAAATTGGTGTGGATCATTTGTGGGGGGGAGACATTTCTTGAGGTGTGCCAGGACCAGTCGCTAGTGCCACAGGGCGGTAGTCATTCAGGCACTTTGGAGAGGAGTATTTTGGCGCTGGAACTATAAAGGTGGTTTTGAAGTAAACTGGTACAGCTGCTTGGGTAAGAGACAAGATTTCTATAAAGACTCCAGTAAGCTGCTCAGCACAAGCTCTGAGCACACGGCCAGGGATGATGGCCAGGCATTATGTTAATGAATGACTCATGTGATCCATTGTCACATGATGGGAGGTGTGGTCTACAGCTAACAGTTACACCCAAAGTTCAAAAATATATCTCCTGGTCTTCCCATCACCAGGTCAGAGCTGAAGAAGGCTTTTGGATGAAAGATGAAACATCTTCAAGCTCCAAAAAGAGGTCCAGTTGCATATAACTGAACATATGCATACAACCTTAACTACCATGACCAGGATGAATGAGAATCTACACATACATATGATCACTTATGTTATTACATTAGCTATAAGGCTTTATGAATGCATTATAACCCTTAATGAAAGTGTTTATAATGCTTTATGAATACTGGGTTTGTGTAAAGCGCTACCCAATTTAGTTTAGTAGATTTACCGATGAAATGCTGAGAGCTCAAAGGGAGAGATATGCTCAAGGAAGATGATGATGAGTCTGTGTCTCTGCTCGGCCAGTAGACGGTGTGTGGCCACTCGCAGCTCCAAAGCACACCAGTCGCTACGCAGGTAACGGCGACTGAGCACGCACACTGTCCGACGGCTGCTGTAGATGCTCTCAGCAATGTTGTCCACAATTCCTTTGCCCACCTTTTGCACAAATGCATTAAACAAGAAGTGTTAAAATTGTTCTAAGTAACTGACAATCTATTTTATTTACAGTTATTTCTGAAATGCCAATCTTCTCATAAGGTGTGACATAATGTTAGAATGAAGTTGCTGCTTCCAAGCCCAGCAAATTGTAAAATGAAAAATGGCTATTATCAGGGTTGCCCAACCTCTCACCTTATGCCTCCTTGTCCCTACCAGCGTAAGTAGACACAAATGTGCCCTCAAACTTCAGTAAAAATCAATCACCAGTAAACATAACTATGGTCAGACGACTATTAAAGTGATCTAGCAAACAGCCTAGTTTGCTGAGTGCTGTCGGTAGGAAGTAAAACGAAAACTTTGGAACAACATAGACCTAGTAGTTAACCGGCAGCTAACACCAACTGAATAGTGCCGTGGGTAACAAATGTGAAAGTATGTTTATGATGCCATTAAGTTAGAGCAAGCTGTGTGTTCGCTATTCAGTCTATGTTGTACAAAATTCTCTTGTTCTCCTTTCTACCGACAGCACTCTAGAAATTCATACAATATTGCTATGATTGTAATTAAAATTACCGCTTTAAAAGCAGTACCGGCACCGGCAAGCCGGTGATTCTTTACCTACAGAACCCTGTACACGTGCTGCATTTTTTAAGAAAATAGCAACAATATTGTGCATTCTCACTAATCCCTGTGGATTTGTTAGCAAACCGAAGAATAGGAACCAGCGATGAATATTTTCAAAGAGTTATGTTGACTGACAAGGTATTTTCGATTTCATTCAGTTTCAGTTTTGTTTTTACCTGCTCAGATATTCATACTGCAAGTGCTTGTAACTGCACTTTGCAGCACCAGGGGCTGCTGAGAGGGCCTTCATTCACCCCATAATGAGCCATTTAATCATCAAATGACAATGAAGCCGGTATATTAACCTAAAAACAGCATAGAATGTTGCCTAGTGTGCCTTTAACTGCAGCTATGCTTGTTTGTGTTGCATCTTATTGGGCTGCTTGACTCACCTCGAAATCCCTGTTATGCAAACATAACTTAAGCCTGGGCTCTCCCTGCTCCTCTAAGCGGGGGGCCAGTTCCCCCAGGACCCAGGCGTCATCCCGACTGCTAAAGGACACAAACGCATCAAATTGCACCTGCTCTTCTTCTTCCTCCTCCACCAGAGCATCCTCATCCATTACTTGTCCTCTCCTTCCCCTTCTCCTCTTTTGCCCTATTCTTCTGTCCAGCCACCCTCGTGCTCGGAAAAAGAGCACAAGGAAGGGCCAGCGGCCAAAGTGGTAGCCGATTGCTGTGGCCATTAGGAAAGAGATGGTAAGAGCCGAGCCAAAGTAACACAAGTACTCCACGTCTGTTTGGCACAAACGTTCAATAGTCGACAGAAAGTTGAGCCTCTTGTAGTGCCACACACATTCCTGTTTCTGGAGGAAAATAACCTGAAGGGAGATACGTTCATATGCAAAGATTTACTTTTTACAGATTTTACAGATTTACTTTTACTTTTAGGACATGGATGATTTGTGAAGGAGACTGTATAATAAAACACACACAAACACACAATACCTGGGATTGTATAGATCTCTCTGCCCATGTCAGTAGCCAGCTGTTTTCACAATCACAGCGGAAATCGACTTTGTCAAACACAACAGTGGTCAGTGAGGTGAGTGCCTCAAACACCCCATCCAGCAGAAGGAGGGGGGAAGTGCTGTTGAGACGCAGCACACGGAGAGCGGTGAGGTTCTGGAACATGGCCCTGGTGAGGAAAGTCAAACGGCAGTTGACCAGGACGAGGATCTGCAGTTTGGTGAGGTTGTGAAAAATCATGGCAGGGTCTGTTTGTTTGACAAAGTTGAGGTTGATCAGCTTGAGGCGTTTCAGGTGCTTGAGGGTGTTGATTCCAGTGTAGCGCATTGTAACTTTGTCTATGTGGGTTTGGAACTCGAACGACTCCAGATTGGGGAAGTAGCGGACCATGAATTCAGATTTGCAGGTAAACTGAGAGCTGTTTACTTTCAACTCTCTTACTGCTTTAAAAAATGGATTATCACACATGATGCACTCTAGGAAGTCTCCATTTAGTTGAAGACTGACTGTACTGTTTGGGGCAAGGATTACTGAACTCATTTTAAAGTTGGTACCATAGCCTGCATCTATATTGAGATAGCGCAATTTAGGTGGTATCCCATAAAATATCATGTTGATGTTTAGAACATATATTATATCTAGCTTTCCGAGCCTCAGCTCTTGCAATTGTCTTTGCTTCCGGAAGACTCCGTCTTCTATGTTACCAATGGAGTTCTGATCTATATCGAGAACCTCCAGAGCTGGGAGCCACCTGAAATCATCAGTATTTAGTTTGCTTATGCTGTTGTGTGTAAGTCTTAAAATCCTGAGACAAGTTAATCCCTTGAATGCCTTTTCTTTAAGCGTTGTAATCAAATTAAAACTCAAATCAAGGATCTCCAGTTTAGGCAAACAAGAAAACTGGTTGGCTGTGATTGTTGTCAGTCGATTACTTTCCAGGTTGAGAGAGGTGAGTCTTGAAACAGACAGATTTTGGGCTGAGCAGAAGCTGGATTCATTTAGTCTCACATGAGCCATATCTAATGCCACCAAATTTGTCAAATTTGACCAGAATTTTAAATCAATCTTGAGTATTTTGGAGTTCCAAATGTAGAGTTGTTCTAAATCATTTTTACATTTTTCAACATCATGTGCATATAACGTCTCAGCCTGGAGGTAGTTCAGTGTAAGTGATTTCACTCTTAGGTAGTACACTAGGTGGCAGAGGCCAATGAAGTCAACTGGTAAATTTTGAAGAATATTTCCATTCAACTGCAGCTCTCTCACCGGCCCAATTCCAGATTCCCAAATGGTACTAACTGTCTTTCCTTGAAAATCCAAAGTAAGACTTGAGAGATTCTGAAAAACCCTCAGAGAGTCTGACTCGATGGTGACAACAGGTGTTCCTACAAGGCTGAGAACATTGACTCCTGACAGAACATCAATGGGCCATTCCCTTGTGTGTTGACTTCTGATGGATGATATGTCGCTGTTTTCGAGCATCAGATTGCGCAGTCTTTTCATGCCAGTGGGGAGCAGGCAGAATATATCTCCAAGATTATCTGAGCAAACGTATTTCAGTTGCAAACTCACAATCCCCAGTAGAGGTTTGAAGGTTCCATTTGACATGCCAAGCAACTTTAAACCCTGTATATTTAACTCCTCCAAACGCTCCAAACCCTGAAATGCCCCAGTGTCCAAAGAAACCTCCCTGCACGTGGTGTCATCAAACAGAAGAAACAAATTCACAAGGTTTGGCTGATCAGCAAAGGCGTCAGTCTGGACCGTCTTGATGTTTAATCCCCGGATGTGGAGATGCTTAAGGGAGTGGAAACGAGAAAAAGCTCTTGTGTGAATGACCAAATCGTGCTGATAGATGCACAGTGTCCTCACACCCGGCATCACCTCCATGAGATCTTTTTTCAGATTGGTCACATTGCATTCGGCATATGGCCCAAAGCCAGACTCGTGATGACACGGGATTGTGTGACCCATGTCAGTGAGCTGGTACTCGTCAAAGTTCTCACAGTGTTGGGCAATGAAGGCAGAAAGCTTTCCCCAGAGATTCACCAGCAGCAAAACAGTACAGAGTCTTACAACTGCCAGGCCACAAACACAACGCATCATGAGGTATTGAATTTCATAATGCACCAACAAACGTAAAATGTCTTCACTCTCTCATCTGTTTGTGTTTGGATGCCTTGAAAAATGCTGTATTTGAAGTGACACACAATCCCAACACTTATTTAGAATGACACTAACCTGATACTTTACACCTCTTAGCTGCAGTTGAACACACACATTTCAAAATGTATTACTCACAATGATGGCTCATTGCAAAAAACTTCCATAGTTGATTAAAAAACTTTGAGGTAATGCTAAAAAGAAAAAACGCCCAGCTGGAGTTGAAAAAATTGCAAACAAACAACAGCAGTTCTCAGAATCCAAAATAAGGTTTGATCTAGTTGTTCAGTCGCATGAGTAGTCAAGACATATGTGCCACAGCAAATGTTATGGAGGGGAAAAGCTGTTAGATACAGAAGGGGAACTGAAAAACACTGATAGCTAAACAACAAAATAAATAGAATCCTGTGGTTAACATGTAGCCTACTGTAAAAGTGCCTACTGTACAAGTAATCATAAAAGTGTAAAATAGTCGATAGTTCAGTCTGTTCTGTATTTTGTATTGCTTTTGTTAATGCACACATCAGCAACATGTAAGGTACATAGCATGACTATAGCCAACCCTCTTTCAGCAGAGTGCAGACTGCAGAGGTCTTGGTCAACATTTACCCTAGGTTACATCTCGCACTGACTACTTGAGATCTTTTTCTGGCACCTTCAGTAAGCTACTCCACCAGATTCAATTTATCCAAAACACAGCCAGGATCATACTGTATATGCTCAGAACCCTACGTCAAAACTATGCAAAACTCTTTGTTCCTTGACCAGTGAGTAGGCCGGTGTAAAGGAACATTTTGACAGGTTCACACTAAAATGTGCCCATTAGTGTGACCGGTTAAAAGAAAAGCTGTCTCATTTCAGGAAAAAAAGGAGGAACCGAAAGACTAAGAGATTTAAGAGAAAGATAGAAAAAATTGCAGAGGCTGAAAATACACGTGATATTCTCTACTTGAATACGTCTTTGTTCTAGACCCTACATAGAGTACATCCCTATTCTCCGTGGTTACAAAGTGGGCGCCATGTTTGCTTACTGTGTTTGAACTTCTGGTTATGATTAGTGCTCATTAATATCATGGCGAAATTCAAGTGTGGTATCATGAGTAGTAATTTACTCAGAACAACCCACATGCTCACTTCTACACAATAATTTCCCTCTCTATTTTCTAGCACCTTCTCCCTTCAGAGTTTAAGTCTGTATTGATGCTAACTGGTGTTTAACACCCCTTTACTCTGGCTGTCAGTTTTCTGTTATCTCTTGGTCAATGCCATACAAACCCTCTTTTCTCTGGCATGGTGGTGAACTTCTCAAGCGTCCCCTACTCAAACCACACTGAATGTTTAAAAAATATTTTCACACTGTAATGTGCCTGTTAGTGTGAAAAAGATAACTATTTTATTTTAGCAGCCAGAGAAGGAACTGAAAAAGCCCAGAAGAAGATATACATCGAAGCAGAGGCTGAAAGTAAAGTCTCAGAGTTGCAAAGCAACTGGCACTGGTGTGTATACTTCAAGTTAACTGCAATTCTGTATTCTTATAGGGGCTATTATAGATATGATATGTTGGCTAACTATGTTCAAACTAGAACTACTGAAGCTGTAAAATCCCTGAATGTAATACACTTTCTGTTCACAAAAGCAACAAGTGTCGGTTTGAGTTAGTTGAGTGATTAAAAAAGTTGAAAACTGCTAGCCAGATGGACCAGGCTCTCTCAAAATAAATTCTCTTCATTCAGTTGTGAAGCAGACTGGCACGGTTTGTATACTTACCTGTTCGGTTCAATATTCTTAAATTAGCTATATTAGCACTGTTTCAGACCAGGCGAATTTGCCTGCCTGAATTTGACTCTTGAGGGAAATATCTGCAACCTTTCAATAATCACAGACTGACCCTTTAACAGGCCACCACCAAGTTCATACCATTTGGTAAGAATAAAATGATGAAAAACAAACTTTTCTGTTTTATTCATCAACAATTTTATAGATGAATTGCACTCAAAAGCTTTACGTAAACACATACTGTATAAAACATCAGAATGCTCTGCATTTGTTTTCTTTAAACTTACCATCAATTCTCTATTTTTTTGGAGGAAATAACCTAAACTCCTTTGAGCAAAAACAGAAAGTGCTCACAAGGATGAAATGAATGTATTAAATTTTGTTACATTTTTAACAGTTTCTCTAACATACAAATTAAATCTCTGACCAGAGAGACACAAAATCATTTCTATGTGTGTACAGGTTTCAGATGTTTCTAAAGGTATTTTTTCTCAAACCTTTTATGGACCATGTGACATGGAACAAGATTCATGTGAGCTTAACCAAGCAATGTCATATTTAAGATGTACAGAACAATACACCAGTGTAAGACATAGAATTAATACACAGCACTAGAAAAACAAGATGGGTTGTTTTTTAAGTAAATGCAAAGCCCTTCTTAGTGTGCAAAAATAAGTGAGACATCTTTGTGTGTGTGTGACTTCAGGTGTCAAGTATCTGACCCATGTCCCATGCACTCATGTAATGCTGATGCAGGAACACCTTCTAAAACATCAGGATGCTGAATTTCACAACTTCATCAAAGGATAAACTTGACATTCACAAACATCCACCATTTTGAAACTTACATTCTGCCCTTGCTACAGCACATGACTAACAATTATACAAGGGATTTAAGGTGGGTCTTTAATTATTGAGCCACAAAGGGGGGTTTCTTTTCAATGGTCAAGACATGGAGAAAAAAAAAAATATTTCCGTCAAATAACTTATATAGGTACCTGATCAAAATGATAAATTACAGCTAATGCAGATGTGTTTGACAAATATAGGGCACAAGTTGCATGAGAAAAGCATTGTAGCACATTTACAAACTCAGTGATACTTTCAATTAAGGTGAGATCAATGACAGTGAGTGCAATAACAGTCCACCCCATGTGATATTCTCTACTTGAGAGTCTTTGTACTAAATACAATAACGCTACAGCAGTGTGAAGGACCAATTTTCTGAAGATCTGTACAATGACTGAATTACCTTCAAAATCTGCCCCAGAGGTGCAAGTAGCTTCTGAACAGTATAAGCTGTGGCTTTTTTTTTTTTTTTTTTTTTTGTGGTGAGCTTGAGAGCTCTGTTGTGCATCCAAACTTAAAATATTCAAATGTACTCAAAACAACCCAGATGCTCATTTCTACATGACAATGACAATTTCACTCACATCTTTTCAGCACATTCTCCCTTCAGGTCTTAAATCTCTATCAACAGTATTAAATGCCTCTTCAGCCCTTTGCTCTACCACTCGTTTTCTTTATCTCCTCCTCGTTGACACCATTCTTCCCTTCATCTTCTGGGATGGCGAACTTCTTCAGTGCCTCCTTCTCGAACCCCTCCATCTCATCCTCCATCTCTTGACTCTCCTCCTCCTCCGCCATGTCCTCCAGGATATCCGACACGTCCTCTACGAATTCACTGAAGGGCATCCGGTCGTGGGCGAAAACGCCGTCGGCGGCGAAGAACTCCCTCACCAGCTTGCTCAGCTCCTGTCTCCTGATGTTCTGCTCCTCTGCTGTGGCAGTACCTTCCAGCCGGTCTACGTAGGCCAGCAGCAAGGCCTCGAAGTCGGCCAGGGAGACGGGGACAAGACCCTGGGCGCGAGCGCACGCAGCTGCGTCAGAGCACTCGGCCGGAGGCCCGTGGGAGTGCTGCAGCCTCTGCCTCTGCCGACTCCAGTAGTCGCTGCGGAGACGGCTGTAACTGCTGTCGTCTTGACGGTGGTCGTGTGGATGGGAGGATGTCTTGTCATCTGTGCTCTGGCCGCTCTTGTCTTTCTTGTCATCTGGGAGGCGTTTTTCTCTCCCATGCCAGTGGGCTCTGCCTGGGTCTTTGTGATGCTCCTCTCTGTGCTTTTTCCACTTGTGGTCCCTCCCGTGTTCCTTCCGCTCCACATGCTCTTCCTCTTCCTCTTCAGACCACTTACTCGCTTTGCTGCCTGTGTGTTTCCTCTCCTCTTTCCTATCTCTCCCTTCCTTTCTTTCATTGTGGTGATCTTTCCCCTCCTTCCACTTTTTCTGTCCACTCTCATTCCATTCTTTCTTCTTTTTCTTGTCGTCTTCTTTCTTTTTCCTCCAGTCAGATTCTTCGCCTTCTCTGTCTTTCCATTCTTTCTTCTTTTTCCACTCTTTACCATCACTCATGTCATCGCCTTTCCTCTTCTTGTCCTCCTTACGTGCTCTTTCTTCCTCTCCGTGCTTCCACTCTTTCTCTTTACCCCCCTTTTTCCCTTGTTTCACTTCTCCTTCTCTCCATTCTTTTCTCTCTCCATCCCTGTGTCCATCCATGCTTTTGTCCCTCTTCCACTTCTTGTCCTCCTTCCACTCTTTTCTCTCACCCTTGTCTTTCCACTCCTTCTTTCTAGTTTTCCCTTCTTCCTCCTCCTCCACCTCTTGCCAGGCTCTCTTCTCTTTTTTCTTCCAGTCCTTCTCCTCCTTTCTCTCTACTCTGTGCTTCAAATCTTTGCCTTCCTCTGTGCCTCTTCTCTCCTTCGTTCCGTGTTTCTTCTCTTTCCCCTCTTTTCTCTCTCCTCCTTCTTTCCTGATGTCTTTGTCTTTCTTCCACTCCTTTTCCTCCTTCCACTCTTTCTTCCATTCCTTTTCTCCCTTCCATTCTTTCTTATGCTCTTTTTCCAGTTTCTTTTTCTCTAGCTGTTTCTTTGTGTCCTTTACATCCTTCCTCTGCCCCTTGTCCTGTGGGTCATGGCTGCGCTGCTGTTCTGTGAATTCACCAGCAGAGGGTGCTGCTCCTATGAAAATACAAGCAAATATCTGTGCTAATAAGGAACAGAAATTGGATTTAGAAGCTTTAGAAGGAGAAACACTTTGTGATTCTTACAGTGAAAACCTATCAATATTTTTTTTTCTGGAATGGCAGACATTTTCAAAATCATGAGAATAAATCAACCCATAACTCCTTTCCTTGTGGACTTTACCAGGAATTGCGTCAGTCAAATTAGAGACAGAGTCAGAGAGATACACAAAGATTAAATGTTAAACTTCTTTTACTGAACCAGTGGCAGACCGACTCCTACCCATCTTGGCCTTGAGAGCGCTCAACTCCTTCTGAATGGTCGACATGCCCTCCAGTTCCTTCTTGGACCTCTCCTGCTCTCTCCTCATCTTATCGTTCTCCTTCTCCAGCTCCAGCTTCTGCGACTCCAGCTCTCCCTTCATCCTCTGGTTCTCCTGCTCCAGCTGCTCCCGCTTGGCCTTCTCCTGCACCCCCTCCTGTAACCGCTGCTGGGCTGATGCCAGCTGCTCTTGTTGGGCCTGCTAGGGCACCGAGGAGAGGGATTAAGTCAAAAAGAAAAACAGCGGAGAGCCTTTGAGACATATAGGCAGTCAGACTTGAGACCCAGTTTAAAAGAACCCAGCGGGGAAGACAGAGAGAGAAAGAGAGAGAGAGAGAGAGAGTGAGAGAGAGAGAGACAGACTGAAGTGCTCAAACTTCTCTGTGGGGAATTAGGCCTGTTCTAAAAAGTACTTGTTAAAACAGGTCTGAATCTTAAATGAGCCAGGATTTAGGATACGACTCTGCCTGTGGGAATATGGAATGATGCTGACACATCCGGCAATGTATATTTGGATCAGGTCTTCTAAATCTCAGCCATTTAAGGGCAGGTTATCATGAAGTGTCACTGGTCAACAAAAGTCACTGGTCACATAACACACACACACACACACACACACACACACACACACACACACACACACACACACACACACACACACACACACACACACACACACAAACAAACAGACACACACCTGTAATTGAGCCTGCAGTACTGCTATCTGTTCGTTTTCTTTGTCCATCAGTCCAGGAGGCTTCATATCAGCATATGCATCTTGATGACCTTCACTCTTCAGCCATTCCTGTGACAAAACTGATCCTTTTACATCCTGTATGAACATGCTGGATAAATAGACCGAGTAATACCACAACAGGCAGGTTATATAGAAAGACAAGCAAAGAGCATTTACAACAGTACAAAGAGGCTGAAGTCTAACCTGGGCAAGGTCTTGATCTTTCAACTCCTTCACATCATCTGCTTCTGGCAACACAGAAGAGCAAAAAAGAGAAAAAAAAAAACAAATAAAAAAACAAACATGATGAAAGAGAACAAATAAATTGAAAGGCTCCAAAAAGCCTTAGGACAACAACCACAAGTGCATCATCACTACAACGCACATTGCTTGACTGAGTCTCAAAAATATTAGCTTAGCGTTCTCCTCGTCTTGCAAACAGATTTGAATAGGTGGTAATGGTAAATGAGCGTAGCATGCTTAGCGCTGTTACTGAGTCTGCAGTACCAGTATGCTACACTTCAGCTCATGACAGTACAACAACACAAATGTGTACAAAGAGCATGAGGAAACAGTGTTACTTCAACAGCCCAAGCAAGCACAGCACAACACAACATAGAAAGAATTCTCTGGAAATTATCAATCCATGTTGGTGGGCTGAGACTCTTCACAGAGTTTTGATTATTCAACCTCAACCAATTTTTACCAGACGCTAAGGATTAGTTTGGCTGGAACAGGACACGGTAACATCATGTTTGTCTGTTTTAGAAAGGACAAACACATTTGAGTCACATAACACACAAGCTGTTTGCTCGAGCAAACAAACACACACATATATAACCGGTCCACTTTCTGAAGGAGATACTGTGAGGGGGGTGGCATGAGGTAAGATATGCAAGTGCACGGCATTCTGGGAGAAGGTGAAAGAGAACTCCTCACTCAGCAAGTAACCCCAGCGAAGCCACACACACTCATACTCATTAACAAAAAAAACACACAAATACCCCCAAACACACACACACACACACACATACACATTATTCAAACATACATGAACACTCACTCTCGCACACAAATTCTCACTCTCTCAGTCCTCCACAGGCTCAGTCTCTTTCATCTCTCTTTCTCTCTTTCAAGCAGTAGGTGTAGGTGACACTTTCGCTCATTCTCTCTCCCTCTTTACCTACCCTCATCCAGGTCCATGAACACACCTGTAGAGCAATACACCTCAGTCTCAGCTCTCATTACATCATCTCATCCCACATCACAGCATATCTGAAACACTGGACTTCTAGCTAACCATTTATGGGCTTATTGTTTAAACACCACTTTCAGCAGGTTGTTGTAGAAACAGCCCAAGTCAGCTAATTTGGGTATAAAATGAGGAAAACCAGTGAGGTTCTGTGTAAAATATACTTTGCATGTGAAATATTTAATAAGACTGTGATTATAAAATGATGAGAAACAGCTGTCTATATCTTTACATGACATCTTAACATGTCCATTACAACATGGTCCTTACGATTTAATAGGTAATAATATTTTACAGATGTATGCCTAATCATTTGCAATTCTAGATATAAGAGAAAAGCAGCATATTTGACACGTGACAGAAGACAGACGCTTCACACAACACAGACAACAGCTTATGAGTGGCTGGACGGCACTTGGAGGGAAAGCTGTGACGACAACAACACAAAGAACACCAGACCACTAAAACAAATTCCTCATCACAGAACTCACCAGAGAAGAAGATGGTACCTAGGCCCAGCAGAAGCACAGCTCCCAGAATGCATTTGTTCAGAGAAAGGCCCGTCTCCTCATCCCTCGCCGGGGGCGGCCGGTACTCCTCCCCTTCCTCCTCCTCCTCCTCCTCCTCCACCCCTCCATCTTTGCTCCGCCGGTCAAGGGAGCCCAGCAGGGATACGTTCCTCCTCCTCAGCCCATCTCCCTCACTCTCTCCTTCTGCCCCCGGGATCGACTCCTGCAAGCTTTCTGATCACACACAAAGGAACAGAGGAGAGCGAGAGAGAGAGTGACATTGCAGCTTCTCTGAACTCCCACAAGCAGTTCCTTTGCAGTTGTTCGTTCATTGCCAGCTTCATTCCAAAAGTTTCGGCTCTGCAGGATTCTGCACAACTCCATCACATTGCAGCCAATTAGGTAGCAAAAACACAGGGTCTCGAGGCAGAAATAAATAGCTAACTGGGGAGGAGTTTGTGTGGGTGCAGATGCACACTGCTCCGCTGTATGGGGTGGCAACAAGTAAAGTATGTTTTTCAGCTACTTGATCAAAGCTTGTTTTCCCCTACGTGCAGTAACCCTGTACACAACCTGAACAAAACTCAGATTTGCTCAAAATGTGTGTGTTTGCGCGCGCGTGTGTGTGTGTGTGCTTGTGTGTGACTCATCTTCACCACTTTTTAAATTAATAAGCTAGACTGGCTGTGGCATTTGCAATTCAGACACAGCCTGTTCTTGACAGACACACACACACACACACACACACACACACACACACACACTCACATGCTGGGCAACGCATGCACACACACACATACACACACAAAATCCTACAGCCCATAGCCCAACGTAGCTGTCAAAACAGCTCAAGTGCTCAGCCTGATGTGCTTCATTATGGATGAGGTGCCTGCTCCAACACTGCCCAGAAGTGGCAGTCCCCCCCGACATCCACTCAGCCAGGGGCTACAGTTTCCTTTTAATAACGGCCACCTAAGCTCTCTGTAAACCTTCCCCTACCCTCAGCCCAGCTCTCAATCTTCATCTAAAACCTTCACACAGAGGAGAGAGAGAGAGAGAGAGAGAGAGAGAGAGAGAGAGAGAGAGAGAGAGAGAAAAAACATTTCTGAAAACACTTTTTTTTTGTCAATATTGTTGTTTTCAACTAGTGTTTGAACTATAATTTTGGGCTTGTTTCAGCTGAATGGTGTAGTACTTGAAAGTGAGGAAACAGGGAAACAAGTCTCTCTTTCAAACAAGAGATTTGCAAATTATGCATCTCTTTTATTTAAGAGGCTGCCGGCCAAGCGTCGCAGATGGCAAGATTTCCGTTCCGAGCTGCCAAGCCAAGCGCCTTCCAACCATTATAGTGTTTAAAATTCATCAGCTAATAAACTTGAGGTGTCAGAAAGCAAACAAGCCTTTCCAAATGAGCAGCAAAGAAGCAGGTGTGATGTTACATGACATCATGCAGGCAGGCAGACGTTCTTCATCCTCCCAGCAGACACACCTACTGTGGATCCTCTGCAGTCCAGCTAAAGGGCCACTAGACATTTCAATTACATCAAGGCAACTAATGGTAACAAAAAGACAAGATTGTTGTCAAATGAATTTGACTGATAACAGACACCACACCACAAGTCAAAAGGTTGGGGTAAAGCTTGTAGTATAGTAGATAAAGTATTTAAAGAGCTACATACCTGACAGTTTTACATCCTCAGTCCCTGTTCTCCCCTCATCAAGTCCCTCCTCTTCCTGTTGAAGCCCTTCCTCTTCCTCTAGGGTGTGTATGGTGCCAGGGGTGGAGCTTATGTGCGTGTACGAATCAGAGAAGAGATCAGTCTCAGCGCTGGGGTGGAGGTGGCCCTCTGAGTAGCCATCGTACACGTGCTCATTGAGTGAAGTGGACTCGTGGCCCTCGGCGACTGAGTTCAAGGGGACAACGCTGGGGGTGGAGTCTTCATTCTGCGTGTGGTCATCAAGGCCATCCAGGGCCTGTCCTTCGCTCACCTGATGATGATCATGCATGGGACATGGTCACATTGTTTTGGGGGTAAGTAACAATACAAACAATATAAACAATATACTCTTACAGTTCTGAATTTCTGAACTGACAAACACTCACTCAATACATTCCTTTTTAGTTTTGTAGATGGTTACTCAAAACAATCAAATAGGCTGGTTCTTACCACTTCTTGCCCAACAGACTGGTTGGTTCCACTCTGTCCAAGTGCAGGTTCTGCTTGTGAGTGCACCGACTCCGGCTCTGGTTCTAGCTCTGGCTGGGCCTCTGACGAGGGATCTGGTTCTGTGTGGTGTGAGGAGGCCTGGGCCGGCTCAATCAGTTCTGGGAGAGGGTCCACAGAGCTGCTGTAGTCTCCATGCCCATGAAAGGCCTCTGGTACTGGACCAATGTTCTCAGCAACAGGTGCCTACAAAAACAGACACACTCAACACTGTCAAGTCACTATGCATAAATACTCTCCACAAACACAAACCATGTTCCTGCACACACACACACACACACACACACGCACACGCACACGCACACGCACACACAAAGCTCAAACCTCTGGTGTTATGATGGTCCAGTTGTTGCCATTGGCACTGTTGCTGTTGTCAGACATTGCCCTCTGGTGGCCCTGCCCCAGCAACTTGAATAAAACAGAAGGCAGAGAAAACTGGATTAAACACTCTGCAAAGAGAGGACACAAAGACACACACACACACACACACATAGGATACATAACAGAAACTCACACAAAATATCTCTCCCTCATGTCCCCTCTTTCCTCCCCTCTTCCTCTCTCTCTATCTCTCATACACACATACATGTACACATACATACACAACACAACACACACACACACACACACACACACACACTATCTTCTGAGGCACAAAATACACACTACCCAAACTAGTTTCGTGAACCTGTCCCTTGTTCTAAGCTCATTTCCATGAGATACTAGTTATTTGCATGAAAGTGCTGCCTGTCAAAAGGACAATTGTGTATTTGTGCTATGATGTCATGGCTCTATATCAGGCAAGGTTTCTTATTCTGTTCTCTGTGTGTTTCTTAGGTCTAGACCATAATAATCAACAGGAGACAGACAGATGCGAAGAAGTCATGCAATAGAATGCTACGACTGCAATTCAAAGTTAAACATTTGTGTGCGTGTGTAAACAGAAAAGTTTGGATATTTAGGCCCACAGGTCTTTGTGCATCTATTTGTTCGTGTTTTTGGTGTTTGGGTTGTGGGTGGGGATCAGGCTCAGTAAGGTTGTGTGTTAATGTGTGTGTGTGTTTGCACATTTTGTGTGTTTACATGTCATGCTTTATCCTCTCACTCCTCTCTACACTTACAGCTCTCAAGTGTATACTTTATATATATATATATATATATATATATATATATATATGTATGTGTGTGTGTGTGTGTGTGTGTGTGTGTGTGTGTGTGTGTGTGTGTGTCAGGATAACATACAATGTTTAGAGTAAGTGAGTTAGTGTGAATATGTGTGTGTGTGTGTGTGTGTGTGTGTGTGTGTGTGTGTGTGTGTGGTGTGTGGTGTGTGTGTGTGTGTGTGTGTGTGCGCGCACCCAGGCTATATAACCTTAATGGCAGTATCTGTATGAAGGTCTCATTAGTATGTGAGCAGGGTGAGTGTGCGGGCAGTGCTGCCTTTTGCTTGTGTGAAGGATGCTTTGGCAGTGAAACGCGTAACTAAGGCTGCAGTTTTCAGCCCTGAGGAAACCAGCTTGACCAATCCCAGGCCCAGTGCCGGAAGTGTGGGAGAAAGATGGCCGTTCCATTCATAGTGACAGTAAGGCAGAAACAAATAAAAACACTTTAGTATGCGACTAGTCATGGAATCCAGAAAGGAACAGAGAAAAAGACAGACAGAGTGAGACACACACACATACACACACACACACACACAGGAGGAGAGAGAGAGAGATCTACAGCAGAATGTATATCCACTGAGACAACCTAATTTATCAAATGGGTCAAATAATGTAGTGTGTGTCCTAGTGGTACTGAAAGTATCCATCCAAGGTCCATTTCAGAAAGCAGAATTGGGTCTCCACGTTTTTTTTCTAAAAATCCCCCAGGCCAGCTTTACAAAACAAAGTGGATGAGACTTCGGGCCTCCATCACGTAATTGTGAAACGCAGAGGAACATGGACAGCTCATTCTGTGACACACTTCAGTTTATAATAAGGATCTTTCTTTCTCGTTCTTGCTTCAGTAATTTAGGTCTTCTAATAGTGGGCCTCCCATGAGAGGATTTCTGAACGTTGCCTTTAGCCATGAGAATTGTTGCGGATATAGTGGATTGACTTAAATAGCTAGACGCTAAATTTAGCGCAGCAAGCGATATGGGCTCTGTGCGCGCAGTTGGGCCTTGGGGGAGTTCGGTGATGCAGACTGCATAGTCCTTTAAACAGCATGTAGTAGAAGACTGACGGTTTTGCGAGTTGTTTGCCCTCAGATAGTGGCTGTACTGTACTGTAGCCTATGTCGACATAATATATGATCAGCTGAAACTGCACGCAACCAGCATCCTTCTCCTGGTAACTGATTCCAAGCAAAGCTTGAAAAAGCTGAAGGAAAGAACACCTCATGACCCAGCCATTGTCCGTTGCAATTTTCCCGCAAGTGAGCTGACATCAGGCGAAATAGTCTGCACAATCTTTTTCATCAGGTCCGTGCTTTCCAAAACATGACCAAACATGGACACAATCTGCCAATTAGTGAGCACCCTATGTTGGAAGTCTCTGATCGTGTGAAACCAGCTAACGTTAGCCTACCTGTTTCTCACAAAACGACCAACACTAACTTCATCCTCTGAATTTGGGCGCACATATGCCTTAGGGCTGATTGACAAAAGTTGTTTGTCAGTTGTCAAAAGTGAGTTAAAGTTCGAAATGCCAGCAACCATCAAACAATATCGCAGCATCACTGTTGACACGTTTTGTTGTTTTGACACGTTTGGTTTAAACAATACACCTACGCAATTATTAAAATAAAATACAGAATCGAGTAAACTAACCCTAGGTCGACGGGCAGACTTGACAGCTGCATATGACGCCAGATGTCTTGTTCATGTCCCCATAAACTTTATACACCATCAGTAACCGGAAATGTCGAACTGTTGAGTCAAACAGCGATGTACGAACATCTATGACTATTACAGAATACGTATATCATATTAATATATATATAAACATAAAACACATCTTACCTTGATAATTGTTTTTTCTCCAAGATCCGTACTCTTTGTCCTCTTCCGCCTGATGATAAAGACTCTTTCGCACAACTTCTGGAGTGGGGGCATGTACTAATAACACTGATCCCTCAAAAGCTGTTTTTACCCAATAAATGCATGGTATTTAAGTTGCTCCCGCCTCCGAAAGCCAAAGTCAACCAATGAAACTGACGAATCATATGCGGAGCAAACTTTGCGATTGACTGACGCACACAGGTGATCCCTGAACAGTCCCTTGATTCACACGCTTAAACGTTTCTGGACGATGTTCATGCACGTTGATAGTTGCCCGGCTACCTTACTTCAGTTTTCTTATACTAAAATTGTATCATTGCCTTTTTATTTAGGCTACCAAAGTAAACACTTCTGCACACCTTGTAGAAAACAAACTGTTTTATGCATTATATTTTTAAAATTCATACAATATACAAAATGAAATAAAAGGGAAGCTGATTACTCGTTGCCAGACATAATTTCCTGTTTTTTTTTTTTATTTTATTTTGAGCATATTTTCATGTGTTTTATTTTGACACAAAACTAACATTTATTCCCAGGCTGTATCCTTATCTTTCTTACGCCAGTGTTAAAATCACATTGGCACTGTCGCAGGTGCAGTCCAAGAGATGCCCAGTCCAGTGGTGATTTATGAAGAGGTAGGTAGGCACAAAAGTTCAGGCTTTAAGGCCTCCACATCAGTTCAGTTTTCACTGTATGGATATTGCTACTGACCATACCAGTGTTTTGGCCAAGGGCAAATAACCAAGTTTAACTATGGTGCTCAGTCCCATCTCAGAACACTGTGGTGCAATCTGGTTACCCTGGCCAGGGACCTTGCCAAACACTCCTTTGTTAGTTGAAGCAAACTCAGAGCTGAAACTCAGGACACAGTTTGTCAGTCCTCTGTTCATAACAGTCCTGGACTTGAACACTGAAGTGAACTATTGCTGAGAATGTTTGCACCAAGAGACCAGAGACCAAATTTGCAGTTTACATTCTCTGTCTCTGCATCCCTATACAGCCTATAAAGGAGTATTTATGGCCACATAAAATCAGTTATGAGAAATATTCTTCAGACATATCCCAAGACCACTTGGCCATTTCTGTCATAGTCCTCCAGTGATATCCTTTAGTTGTATGCTCTCTGTTATTTCTTTGATCCTAGCTCTGCTGAGGTACCCTACTATGCGGGTCTTTTCTGGCAGACTAAGGCTATCTCAGAATAGAAAATATTTCTTGATCATTCATTGGACCATACAACAAGGCCGCTCAGTCCTCTAGGCTCAAGAAGCACCACAGTTACCTGTTACTGACGTGGTGCCTCTGAATAAGATGGGATGGTGAAAAGAAAAAACAAAATTGGGGAAGCAAAAAAGAACTAAGAAAAATATTAAGTGGTCTCTCCCCCCATTCCTCTCCTCTCATTCTCATTCTTCATTCCATCCTTCCTTCTCATTCAGTCCAATATCTCCTTGATGCACCAGCAGCAAAGCAGGAAGTAGAGACACTCCTTGAGCGACTGGATGAAGCCGTAGGCGATGTTCCCGCCCAGCAGGTTCTTTCCGCGCCCAAAGCCAAGAGCGGCGTCTCGCAGGGTCTGCCCCAGAGAGGGCGACGTTGGCATGGCCTGGGGCAGCGGGCGCTGGGGGTGCATATCAAACCAGCGATCCACGGTCGAGATGAGACAGGGGGCTCCCCAGAGCTGCTCTGAATATCGGTGGGAGGCTGTCCAGTCGTGAGCCTGGGTTAATATACAGCAGCAGGGGGTCTTGTGCCAAGGTAATCTTTCTTTCCCACTGCGTCGTGCTACTAAGCTCCCTGCAACATGTGGGACTCGGCTGCCGGCTGCCGTTGACTCCTTTCGGGCTCCTGATGTCACCGGATGCTTTATATGGCTCTGGAACATACCCGCTTACTGCCTACTTCCCCTCACAGAGAAAAGCCTCCATTGTCTGGCTTTAATCAAATGTCACAAGCACCATTGTTGACACTGTAAAAACCTCTCCCCCCTTCTTTGTTCTACCTGGATCATTCTGTCTCTGGTCTGTGTCTGTGTGTGCCTGAATGCATGGAAGGCTGCCCCCTCTTCAACCACATCCTGTTTCCAAGCCCTTGCTTTGTCCCACTGCTTTCTGGAAATCAAACAGTGATGTGGAGGGTTGGTTGTTGTTATTAATGTTGTTGTGTGACATGGGTCACAGAGCCATTTAGAAAAGTCACGTAGACCTATTTAGCGACTGTTTTCATGACATTTATGCCGTAACTGTTGTGCCGATAATTTCATGCCCCCACTGCGCTCAACTATCCAACCTTCTATTTAAATCCCGTTATGTTGTGTGGGCATGCTCAACAGCTCCCCCTACCCCTTCTGAAATAAACAACTGCTCAATCCTCTTTATGCCACTTGCTTGCACCTTGTGCGCACAACACAGCTGAATGGCTGGCCAAAGAAAAGTGGGTCGTTACTGCTTTGCAGGGACCACTCTTTGAGCCAGAGCGAGGAGTTTGCCGCCTCAGTACACAAGAGTTGTCAGTTGTGCAGGCCGATCTACTGAATGACCATCATGTAAATGCTATGTGTGCTTGTTACAGGACAAGTTAGCTTATGGTAGAAAGATCCCCAAAAACTTTTCTAAACTGAAAAAAATTAAGCATCTCTATATATTAATTTCTCCTTGAAAACCACAGGTACTGATTATAGTTGACAGTGATGAATTAATGTGTCAAACCAAACTCTCTGTTCCTAGGAGCAGAATAAGTCTGTGGTTAGCCAGTGCAGTTGGGTTGACTCATCACATGGCCTATGTAGGAGAGACTGTGATATAGGCAATGAATTTGAGATTGTTTATAAAAATGACTGATAGATGAATTGATTGAAAATTATCCTATATTCTCTAACATATCTTTGGAACAGTTGGATTACTAGAACGACTCTAATTACCGTTATTGTCTAAATCATGCGTCATCTCCAGCCTCCAATAGTATGGCAAGGAATGCGATTGGCATTAGCTGAACCTAATCATAGGCTAAGCAGCTGCTTATTTTACAGATGGCAAGACACTATTCAAAACCAAGTGCACCATGAAGGATGTGTATATATGTGATTTTATATTTCCAGATACAATTGTAAACATGAATCTTTTTTTCCCAAACACAAGAATGTAAAAAGAGTAATAAAACAAAAATCAAAATAAAACTGTAATATCTGTGCTGACTAACTTAAAAATTAACCTTTGGCTTGGAAATCAGAAAAAAGAAAAGGAAGCATTACAACAAACATCACCACACATCACCACGACAACATTGAAATCGTTTCCATGCAATGAAGGCCTCAGTGACAGGATGACAACACTCCTTTCGCTCTTCCTGCTAAATCCATCCATTAGTGTGTGTCAGGATCAATTGGCTCCATCCGTTTCACTCAAATGACCAGTCTATTTCTGCAAGGCACTAGCCTGCTCCTTCCAGGCCCTTCCAAGCCCATTTTCAAAATCCATCTTTAAAACCATCCGGAGCAAAGTGTGATTTTTCTTTTTTTCTCTCCTTTTGATGACTCAAAGAAATATATCACGACAAATGAATAACAACAAAAACAAATAAAGACAAACAAAGCAAACTGTTTTCCTGTGCAAGAGGCAAAAGTCTATCAAGTGAAGTACAGACAACAAAGATGGCTACCTGTACAGTAATACATTTTCATTTACAACATTAGCCTTTGCCACACCACTGCTGCTGGCTGCATGCCTATTGTGATATCGTGATTGTCATGGTTTCAGTTAAGATCTAACCAATGGTGTAAGACAGCAGACCACACCCTCAAGCCTGTTTTAAAGAGTTCTAACATATGCATGTCATTATTTTGGCGCATTCACACCAGTTGGCATTTCAATCAAATTAGACCAAATTGAAGTAAAAACACAATTTTTCGAGCTGGGAAAATGCAAGCTCAATAACAGACACTTCTGAAGTGTATTTGAACAAGCTTTGGTAGCCAAATAAAATGGACTGATAAACTCTTTAAAATCAGCTTGTGTGTTTAAGTGGCATGATGGCAGCACAGCCCAAATGACAGTCACACCTGACTATCACAGAGACCATCTGCCTACGGATAAGGGCTTTTCTGACAGACCACACAATTGCTACTGATCACCAACCCAAATCTCCTCTACAAAAATGAAACTGAATGATAAAAGCAGCATTCCTGTTTAGAATGAGTTTTTTTTTATAGAATAACATTACAAGGAGGAGGAGTGTAATGAAATGGGAGACATACAGAATTAGCATCCCTGGAAGCTAACCTTGAAATGCTAACATTTGTATTCTTCCTTCTTTCATTACTTTGTATACTTGTCTCCTTTCTCTTCCTGATTTACCGCACACCTCTATCTCAGCTCGCCGTTTCCTCTCAAATTAAAGGCACAATTGAGAAAAAAATCAAATAAGTCAAGAGAAGAAAAAGAGCTGAGCATCACTGACTTCTTGTCCTCTAGATGTTCCTCTTTGAAATTTACTTTTCTTTTTTTCTCTCTCTCTTACTTAATCCCAGATGTTCAGCTGGGTGATGCAGAGCACATTGCTACAGTTTATATATTGCAAGTGCATTTAGATATTCAGGTGCCACTGTGAAAGCAAATATGGCTGAAAGTACACCTGTATGTGTGTATGCAATTGATGAAGTCTCTTCATGTTTTCCCTAAAAGATACATACATGCTCATATGTACACAGATTGTCGATGCTGAAAAAAGATGGAATTCCATTCACCAACACAGAAAAACTAAAAAGAAAAGAAAACGGTTTCACGGTTTGTCTGACGAGTCCCAGAATACTTTTTTTTGTTAAATCTCTTTAGATGGTTCGAGGCGCTTCTATATGACATCACTGTACAGATCTTGATTTTTTTTTCTTCCCTTTGTGGTGACATCATAATTGTGCCCCGTACTGAGTTGTGATTGGCTGAGGGCAGCGCAGTATTCAGTCCTACTCTCACACACAGTCCTGGCTCTCTCCCTTCCACACTTGGCCGTCACGCTCTCTCTCTGGCTGCTTGCTCACGCCGTCCTTGCCAGTGTTTAGTCTCTGAGCAGCCCTGGCCTGCGCGCCTTGCACCCGGGCACCCATGCCGGCTCTGGCTTTGGCAGAGGCATCACCGGGGGGGGGGCATGGCTGGGGGTCGGTGGGGAGTTTGGACCAGGCATCTCAATGGCTGGCTAAAAGCGTGTTCTATGCAGGGAGGAGTTGGGGATGTAGAGATGAAGAGGGCGCAGGAGGGAGGGGTGTGAGAGGGGACAGTGGGGGGTGTTGTGGGGGTTAGGGAGAGGAAGCTTTTTCCTGGTGATCCCTTGCCCGCCCCCCAACCACGAAAAAAAACAATCCAACATACTTGGAGGCACAGTTCACGGTCTCCCACATAGATCCCTTTTTCCATCAACTTCACCCGAAGTGTCATGGCATCAATACCTATTTAAAACACACACACACGCACGCACACACGCATGCACACACACACGCACACACACACACACACACTCACACACACACAAGCTCCCTCCACTTGCATATGGGAAGCTATGCGTGGCATCGCTCTAAGGTGGAGGATTATAATTCTACATGATTCCATGTGGGAAACGGTAAATTTGAGTTAACTGTCCATTAGTTTTCGTCTTTCTTATAGAAAAATGAAGATAAAAAGAACAACAACAAAAAAACAGTCTTTCTAAGAAGGAGTTTTGGCCAGACAGAGACCCTCTGCAATGGTTTGGGCAGAAGGGTCAGGAGTAGATTGAGTGGCTCTAATTCTACCCACTAGAAAACGTATGCATATTCATTAGAGGCCACTGACATCAATAGTCGCAGATGGCTTACTCCGGTCCACAGACGGATTAATGCTCGATTTTTTTTCCCCCATTTTGAAAATCCATATAACAAAAACTTTTGAAAAACAGCTGAGAATGTCATCACATCTCTCAAGTCTTTGGAGTTGTGGGTTGGTTATAAAATGCTTTTTGCACTGTATTTTTTTCACTGAAATGTCCTCTTTGGAGTTAAAACTGCAGGTCCTTGTGTCTTATGTTAAGTTTTCAACTGTCCCATGTCAGTTAACACAGTAACGTGATGATTTTGGTGGTCTGTTTTTTGTTCAAATGTTTGTTTGACACCACGGTGGTGAGCATCCCTGGAGTGTTTGTTAGTTCATCACTACATCGCTTTTAAAAGGACATGTAAAACGTTTCTTTAACATTTTAAATGGACATTTTAACATTTCTTTTCTTTTTTTTTTGCACAGTTCACTCTCACTCTCTTCACGATGGAGTGGTTCCACCAACAGTCGTGTCAAGGAGAAGGCAAGGCGAAGTAAGAGAAGGGGGCAGAACAGGAGGAGGAAAAGAAGGATGAGGGACGAAGGTGGTGTGACGTGCCAACGTGCTGTTTGGTAAAGGGGGGGGGGGGCACATTTGGCCTCGCTGGGAGCCAGTGGGTGGCGAGCACTGGGGACGGGCTCGGGCTTGAGGCCGCTCAAAGCCGGCGCTCGACTGGCTGCTGCAGACACACCTCGCTTCCAGCCGACACAATGGGCAGCCTGTTGTCCATGTGGTAGCTGATCAGGTGGCTCACGCTCTCAAAGCGGTGGTCTTTAGTTCGCACCTGACAAAAGACGAAAAGGGAGAAGGGGGGGGGGGGAGACAGCAGAGATAAACAAGAGGAGAAGAGGAGAAAAAGAAGACGGGATTAGACAAGAAGCTGTGTGGTTCATTCAGATGAAAAACCACATGCACATCAAGAGGAGAAAGAGGGGTGATACATGTGCACAGAGAGAGGAGCTTCCACAGGTTTATATAGTTTTCTTTTGAGATCAGATCGCTCCACACCTGAGACTACTTCCTCTTCAGTGGTCGCACCACTTTCTGTTTTATGGGCCTGCGGTTTGGAAGAGATGGCACAGTTCTCTAGTTCCCCCTTTCATCAATCCACCTCTCACTGAAATTACAAGCTGCACTTTATTGTTTTTTCTCCTCGCCCCGTCCTCTTGCCCTCCTCTCATGTGCATTCTTTACCGTCAGCTCTTCACCCACTTACATGTATGGACTGAATCTGCATCTAGTTTCACGCAGAATGAGGGATTAAAATAACATCAGAGACATTTACAGTTTTGGAGTTGTCTTGGATTTAATCCATACAATTAGTTTTACAGGGTCCCAGCTGACAAAGTCATTTCACTGAGATTAAATATTTCACCCTGCAGTTAATTGAATGAACTAACCTCATCTGGTAATCTTCACCTCTTACTCTCTGAACACCACATCGACATCCTCTGTTCATATCTGTTTAGCTCCATTCATCCTCCATTCAACCTCAATTCAACTTCTCATTCATCCCTCTATCCACCACTACTATACCCTATCAATCCATCTATCCAATCACTGCTGCTGAGATTTCTTTTCCCCAGATATAGACCACTCCATCTCACTCTGACTCAGTAATGTACCACAGTACACCTTCCCATTCACCCCTCCTGCCTCTTCACCATAAAGCCATCCAAACATTGCCTCTAATAGTGGACAACAACTGCTACTGATGAAATCTCTGTACACACACACTATATATATCTATATATATATTTAGCTCTCTCTCTCTCTCATATATATATGTACACACACACATATATACAAAAATATAAATACACACACATAGTGTAATGGTGTGTTAGTGATGGTACTGAGACATACCACTCCCTCTGGGTCCACAAGCAGCAGGTGTTTGGGCTGTCCGCCCTGCTGTCCAGTCAGCACGTACTGGCCCGGCGTGGTGCCGGACTCGCGCACCAGGAAGTCTCCGTCGCGGGTCAGCAGCCGCTCTGCCTGCCGACGGCTCAGCGGCCCGTGGAACCAGGGCTCGCTCTGGAGCTGCTCTGCCAGCGGGGGCGCTACTGAGCCCGGCATGCCTGAGATGCCCAGCGCGTCATCGAATGGCTCTGAGGAGGGGAGGAGAGGGGAGTTACACTTGATTTAGTCCGGTAACAAATGGGACCACAATGAAACAACAGTGGCCAGTGTTTCTGACATTCCTGGGGAGAACTGATCTGCTACTGAACAGAACAAGCATGAAGTAATTTGCCAGGTTTTTCAATAACCCTCTTGAAAAAGACAGGTATGGATTTTCTCTTATTTTTTCACTCACTGTGCCTGTGCCATCAATAGCCCAACTCTGCAGATCGTGTTTCATAAGCTCATCATGAGTAGACAACAAAATGACAGTAAATTCTCAGTGTTTCTGTGCTGTTACTGTCAGCCAATTTGGCTTAGTGTGATGATTTAAGAATTCACTTTAAACAGGGCTCTTTTTACAGGAACACGCCACCTTTTGGTCAACTATACTCATACTCATTTCTTTCCACCTCCCCTTGAGGTAAACTGTTACTCTCTCCACTTCATCCAGCCATTCTCTCAGTCTGACAGCAGTGCTTTTCAATCAAGGACATTTTGAAAAGTAGTGCTTTTAATCAAGGAAATTTGCTAATGCATCTGAAAATAGTCCCCCCATGTCTCCAAGTCAAGTGGCCACAGGCCACTGATTTCATGGTAGATTGCAAAGTTCTTTGATTATTGATGATTATGCCAGAATGAGAGTACATTTTTGTGTCATATCAGCCTAGAAAATCAGACCACAGTCTCAGCACACTTTGCAGCTACAGAAAGGTCAAAGTTACATATGACAGAATTCAGAATTCTTAGTCACATTTGACCAAGATGCTAACGGTCTAATCTGATCCAGTGATCTACGCTAGGCTGGAGCTAAAAGCACTACTGTTAGACTGAGAGAACGGCTGGATGAACTGGTGAAAGGTAAAACTCAATTGTTTAACTCAAGGGAAGGTGGAAAATGGTGCCGTGTTCCTTTAACTCTGTTACAGCAATACAGCAAGTTGTACCAGGAAGTACACAAGATGTAACACAGAGAGAAGAGGTTGTGTCCTTGGATTAATAATTAGTGATATAATCAAGTCATTATGCTCCTGGGTCACTGGATCCAACACTGCCCCATACTGTAGGCTGACAAGCACGGCAACTGACAAATGCACTCACTCATATCAAAAGCATCTCTGTGAGTGCTGCCATTGGCTGCTGACGCTGGGGGGCGTGTCTTGTCCACATTGACATAAGAGGGGTCATCAAACATGTCGCGCCCTCCTTCTTTCACTCCAACTGGCAGAGAGAGAGAGAGAGAGAGAGAAAGAGAAAGAGAGAACATGAAACAGGATGGGAGAGAAAGAGAGAGTGTGTGTGTGTGTGTGTGTGTGTGTGTGTGTGTGTGTGTGTGTGTGTGTGTGTGTGTGTGTGTAACAGGATGACAGGAAGAAAGCGGAAATGTTAGACACAGAATCAGTTAGGGCAGTTTCCTGCAATAGCTGGAGTCTGGCAGAGACTCAAAGCGTTGCGATAAGCCATGACAGAGAGGGGAAAGCGCTGACTAATTCACAAAGGCAAAGACACAGGCAGAGAGATAGAGAGAGGGAGAGAGAGAAAGACAGAGAGAGAGAGAAAGAAAGGAAGAAAGAAAAAGACAGAGAGAGAGATAGAGAGAGAGAGAGATGGGTGGTATTAGGGAGAAAACACTAAAGAGATAATTCCAATGAGGCAGGGAGGAGAAAGACAGATAAAAAAGAGCAAAGGAAAGGGGGAATCGAGGAATATGGGGGCGATGGCGCAGAGAAGAAGAGCATGGAGGGGTGGGGGTGGAGGGGTTGTGGAGTGTAATGGAGGATGAAGGGGAGGCACTCGAGCAGGTGGCCAATCGCATCGCTTTGCAATGGCCTGCGGAGGAGATACCTGGGAGTGGAGGCAGAGGCTGCTTGTGGATGTCATTCTGTCCATAGGGCTGTGGAAACACGTTGAAAAAGAGAGGTTAAAATAGAGCTGCACAAACACACACACAGAGTCACAGACACACACAAACACACACCACAGACACAGACACACGTGTACACATATGATTAAGAGGAACTGTCAGCTTAAAGGCAGCATTTGATAGCACAGGAAGCTAAACAGACTCCATTAGGAGAGCTCTGTTAGGCCAACCCCATGATGAGATGTTATCAAGGCATTAACCGTGTCACCATATAATTCAGCCATCTTGTCAGCGCCATACACTGCTATTAAAACACAAGCAACTGCATTCACCTGGCAATCTCCTGACAAGCTGAAAGGGTTTCATACACGGAATGCGGAACACAACTAAAGGCTCCATACTTCGGCCGTAAGCAATACTTGGTAGGGTAGCATAAAATGAATCACTTGTCCCCATCTCAACAACAGGACAAGTTCTGATGTGGCCAGTTCCGTTGTTTACACAGGAAAGCTGATAGTTTCAATGTTCACTCTGCAGACAGAACGCTTCAGTTGCATGAATAGTGTGGCTCAATATTACATACAGCTACTACCCTTCAGTTGCATGTGTAGTGTGGCTAACTACTACATACAGCTACTAATACATTTAGAGCCAATCATGTATGGGTAATACTTTAGGAGCAACTATATATCTGTAACACCTTTGGAGTTACTATGTGTGTGTGTAAACTTAGCTAGGGTTAGGGTTACCTATCGGTCTGATTCTTTAACTGCTCGCTTGTCAGTTCCTTACCGTAGAGAATTAAGTTTTCTAGGTTTTAGTATCAACACATAGGACTACAGGCAATACGGCAGTGGGGACAGAAAAGCTCATTAGAATGAGGAAAACCAGAAAGTCCAATTGAACAAGGTCTGAAAAACGGGCTGGTGTTGATAGGAGGAACTGGTAATGTCAGAAGTTTACGATTCCAGGTGAAGGATTTGATCCTCGATTCTCAATTAGATTCCCACTCCTAATGGTGTGTGTGTGTGTGTGTGTGTGTGTCTGTGTGTGTTTGTGTCTAACCAGCATAGCTCTAGTGTTCTGTGTGTGTCTCACCAGTGTGATCTTGGTGCCGTACATGTGAATGTGGATGTCAGTGTGTGTTCGTGTATCACAAATATTGTCACAGAACTGTGTGTGTGTGTGGTGTGTGTGTGTGTGTGTGTGTGTCTCACCAGTGTGATCTTGGTGCCATACATGTGAATGTGAATGTGAGTGTGTATTTGTGTATCACAAACACTGTCACAGAACTGTGTGTGTGTGTGTGTGTGTGTGTGAGTGTGTCTCACCAGTGTAGCCCCAGTGCTGTGTCCCGGGCGGGTCCGCATGTCCACCAGACCCCCAGGGGGCGGCTGTTTACCAGGGAAGTTGTTGTAGTATGGAACCTCAGGGGGAGGAGCCACCTCATCATCCTCCTCCTCCCATGCTGAACCGTCAAATGGGGCCATCCTACACACACACACACACACACACAAAAATGCTTTTTTAGTAATTGTCAAAAACTGTTTCATACATGGATCCACAGACATGCAACAGAATATTTTCATAATACAAAGGGTGTACGGAAACAAGTGTAGACACACATGACTACCCCCAAAACACACACACACACACACACATATTTATATATATATATATATATATATATATATATATATACACACACACACATTACACACACACACACACACACACACACACACACACACACACACACACAGAGACACAAATCTACACCTATGCAACAGAGAGAAAGCGAGCCATCAGCACACAAATCCAGTGCTCAGGCGTTTGCAGCATATTTCACCCACCGGTCATGTGGCGTGACCAGTTTGGGCGGGTTCTTCAGGTACTGCTTGAAGCGCAGCTCGAAGGCCTGTCCGATGGTGCTGATGACCTCCTGAGCCAGACCCTCCGAGCATTCCAGGATATGACACGCTAGCACACAGGAAATGGTTTGCATCAAACCAGAGGGTTTCTCATAGAGGAAGATGGCCACGTAAGTAGTTTCAAGACTGACAAAAACCTCATGGCTAACTATCTCTAGACAACGGAGATAACTCTGGCAAAGACTATTCAACTTTGGCTTAATATAAACAATTTTCATTCACTTACACAGAGAGGAACTGTCACTTATCTCACAAACCACCATTTTAGTTTTGTTTTAGATAGATAGATAGATAGATCTACTTTATTGATCCCAAGCTGGGAAACTCACTTTTAGACCTTGGGTGCTGGGTTAGCAGTTGTATGTTTAAATTATTAGTAAAAAAATGTCTTTAATACTAATAGCTGGGTACTATAGCCACATTTCTTAGCTTTTTGAGTCCTGACCCAATAGATGTTATTCTAGTTTCCCTGAAAGATTGGAATCTCCCTCTCTGTCAAAATACTGTAACAGCTGTTGTGGTATGTGAAGTTCCAAGTAATCTGACAGATTTTTTTTTTTTTTTAAAGCATTTTCAAACAACTTGCTGACAAGCGGTTGTGAACCTCACAGGTTTTCATTTGATAAAACCCCTCAACATTGCCTCCAAAAGGCACTGCCGGTAATAAAACTAGCTAGGCAGCTGTGCTTTCAAAAGGATAAATGTCTTTAAGATGCCACTGGTGTTAGCATTCATCTGGAACCTTTCTTGAATGAATCAACACTTTAATATGAGTCAGATGGTTGATGAATGAAGATGATTTTAAAAAACACTTACCTCGTTGGTTTACAGGGTCTTTAGCTACATAGGCTACATATTCTGCTGTATCCTGCAGACAAAGAGAGAGAGAGAGAGAGAGAGAGAGAGAACAGGGAATGGGGGGATAGGGAGAAGGATGGGAATAAGGGATAAAGAAGGGAGGGGAACATGATTAGGGAGAAGGGAGAGGAGAGTGACAGGGGAGGAGAGGAGAGGAAGGACCACAGGTGAAAGAGAGAACAACTAGAAAAGCCTTTAGTTTTGAGTTCTACATGCGTTTGCGGAGGAGAGGAAACAGAGGGATGAGGCAGGCGGAAAACAGAGAAAATAACAGACGGAGGACAATGATGATGGTACAGAGAAGAAAGGGTAAAAAAGACTAACACTAGGAAGAGCTCAGTCAAAGGGGCCGATAAAGGCCAGAGAGGAGAAGTGAAGAGGAGTGAAATAGAGCGTCCTAGAAGAAAATCAAGGAGAGAAGGAAAGAAAAGCAAGGAGAGATAGATAGATAGATAGATGGAACTCACTGGGTCTCCTCCAGAGGCGAAGGAGATGGACTGCATGTGATGGTTGGCAATAATCTGTAGAGGGATGGAGGGATAGAGGTGAAGAAGAGGAGGTGTAGAGAGAGATATTATGATAAAGGGGGAAGTGGGAGAGAGATAACAATGACATGATGTGCAATGCCAGATAAATGAAGGGGGACACGGGGAGTGGGGAAAGAGAGAGAGAGAGAGAGAGAGAGAGAGAGAGAGAGAGAGAGAGAGAGGAGAGAGAGAGAGAGAGAGAGAGAGAAGAGAGAATGGTAAAAAAAAGATGAAGTGAGACTGGAGTTGAACATTGCTCTGACATTTGAACCAAAAACAAATACTTCCAAAGAACATGGATCAGCAAATATGCACCTATCGGGCAATGGTAGTGGCACCACGTTTAAATATGGCCTCAGTCAAGTGGAGCACAAAAGGCACACTCTTCTGCAAATACCATGGGCTACTAAATACATCATTAACACGGCTAATGGAAAAATGTTGGTCAAGAAATTATATATATATAAAAAAAAAAAACCCACAATTCAAAGATGACTAAATTATTCCACAAACAGACACAGGGACACACACACACACACACACACACACACACACACACACGCACAAACTTATGCCCTCATCCACGCACTGGCTGTTTGTCCTTTGCTGATCTTTGTCACCATCTGTCTGTCTCCTGCCTAATCGTATGAGTGCTTCTGCGTCCTTCTAATCATAAAACCTCTCGAGAAATATCCCCATCACAACCTTCCGTACGCTGTCAGTGTACATGTGAGAGTGTCGAGTGTGTGTCGTGTGTGTGTGTGTGTGTGTGTCCATTACATGTACATGTGTGTGTGTGCGCTCGATAGAGACACTCTCACCTGTTTGCAGTCAGCTGCCAGTAGGTTAAGGCTGCTCGTGGAGACTGTCAGGCAGATTGTCATGCCTGCAAACTGCAGGTTGCTCTTGCCCAAGATGGAGGACAGACATCGCGTGGTGGGCTACAGGGAGGGAGAAAACCAACACACACACACACACACACGCACACGCACACGCACACACACACACACACAGACACAGACACACACTTCAGACTGCTTAGAGGCAAGAGTGAGAACGTGACCAGACATTGCATCTACTGGTGTGTGTGAGAGGAGAGACAAGAAGTCAGAAAAAGGAGCAAGAGAGCGAGCGAGCGAACGAGAGAGAGAGAGAGAGAGAGAGAGAGAGAAAGAAAGAGAGTCAGTGAGATTTGATTTGTCTTCAACATTATATTTGAGTATAATATCAATTATATTTACATGTATACAAGTATGAAAAAGACAACGACAGAAACAGAAAGAGCCAGACAGAGGGATGGAGGCGGGGGGTGAGGGGGGGCAGGTATAGAGAGAGAGAGAGATGAAAGGAAAGGTAGACAAAGCACAACACAAACAGAAAACATTTGTAAATCATATGACTAGTTCAGGTACCTTCCCAAACATAAACAGGCACAGACAGACACACACACACACACACACACACACACATTCACTCTCTCGTGTGCACACTGTGCCAGTGTAAGCCAGAGAGAAAATCCTCCAGCTGCCATCCCAAAATACTTTGGGTGAGACCAGACTCCCATGCCATGATTTTACACACACACACGCACACACACACACACAGACAGTAGCTGTTGTGCCAGACTGTGCAGTTGCTTGGTGGTGTTTGCATTTGCATGGTATTGCCACTTGTAAAGCCGAAATCTAGCTGCTTGCATTCACACAAACACAAGAGGGAGGGAGAAAGAGAGAGAGGGAAGAGGGGGAGAGAGAGGGAGAGAGAAGGCTGGAAGGTGGCTGTCAGTGAAGGAAAGGAGAATGACTGTACCTGTACCTTTCTCCTCCTCTGAGCTCCTTTGGCACCTGGCACCGCTTCACACACCACAGATATTGCCTCCCTGCCACACACACACACACACACACACACACACACACACACACACACACACACACGCACGCACACACACAGTGTAAGATAAATATATTGAATAAATAAATATGAAAACTGACAATTTGGCTTGACTGGAAATAGTCACACACACTGACAGATGGAAAAGCACGCACACACACACACACACACACACACACACGAACACAGCAGTAGGTATGTGAAATGTAATCTGATGGTCTACTTGGTGTTTCCATCACACTGGCTTTCAGCGATTCCCCTAATTTCACACTCCCCGGCTACAGATCTGATCAACAAAGTGCATACACACATACACATACACACACACACTAACACGCACACACACACACACACACACAATCTGTGGAAGAGAGGAGAGAATAACAGCCCTGTCTAGAAGAATGAGAAACCACAGATTCCAAAGCCTTCTATATACAGCGACTCTGAACAACCAGAATAGGCTGTGGGAGGAAGGAACACAAGTACAACCACATACGCACACACACACGCACACACCACACACACACACACACGCGCACACACACGCACACACACACACACACACGCACACACACACGCACACGCACACGCACACACACACAAGCACACACTTCTGTTGCTACACCTCTCGCCTGTGCTCTAGTCCTCAAACATGAAGGTTGTTATTACGTTGATTAAATGTTATTGTGCTTTAATCTCGCATAGCACTCTGTCCCTCAATAACACCACCTAAACTCATCATCATCTCACACACCTCCCCTCTCACTCTCTCTAACAGGAAGTGAAGAACACTAACAAGAGAGAAAGAGAAAAATGGATTAAGAACTCCCTCCCTTTCAGAGTGACCACAATTCCACTGTGAATAGTGGAGTATATCTAGCAGAGGGTATGGGGAGGGTGAGAGAGAGAGAGAGAGAGAGAGAGAGAGAGAGAGAGAGAGAGAGAGAAGAGAGAGAGAGGATGGATGAATATTTGATGTCATGAGAGGCCTTTCCTCTGGGGGCTGATGTGGTCAGTGTGGAGATGAAAGGGAAAGACATGCACACATGGATCTAGTGCGCACTAGACGAACAAGCGCACGCGTGTGGATCTGACGTACTAGACGAACAAGCGCACGCGTGTGGATCTGACGTACTAGACGAACAAGCGCACGCGTGTGGATCTGACGTACTAGACGAACAAGCGCACGCGTGTGGATCTGACGTACTAGACGAACAAGCGCACGCGTGTGGATCTGACGTACTAGACGAACAAGCGCACGCGTGTGGATCTGACGTACTAGACGAACAAGCGCACGCTGTGGATCTGACGTACTAGACGAACAAGCGCACGCCTGTGGATCTGACGTACTAGACGAACAAGCGCACGCGTGTGGATCTGACGTCTAGACGAACAAGCGCACCCTGTGGATCTGACGCACTAGACGAACAAGCGCACGCGTGTGGATCTGACGCACTAGACCAACAAATGCACGCGTGTGGATCTGACGCACTAGACGAACGTACTAGATGAACAAATGCGCGCGTGTGGATCTACCGTACTAGACGAACAAGCGCACGCGTGTGGATCTGACGTACTAGACGAACAAGCGCACGCGTGTGGATCTGACGTACTAGACAAACAAGCGGACGCGTGTGGATCTGATGGACTAGGGCAAGGGTCTCCAACCTTTTAGCCTCCAGGAGCAACTTAACCCATGGCAATGTGGCCGAGAGCTACATTACTCTTTGTGTGTGCGGTATTGATAGTAGCAGAATAGTCAGAAGACATTACATTTTTAAACTACCATCTTACACATCTAAAGTACAGTTGAGATATTGTAGGAAAAAAAGTGTTTTCTGCTAATAGCCTGCTAACATCATGACACAGGCAACCAACATCACTCATCAACCCATCTGCACTACAAAGTGAGAGAGCAGTGAAGTGGGAAAGAATCATTTTGCACCCAGCAGGGCAGAATGTCTGAATATGATTTCATAGAGATTTTAACTGCTTTACCTTTTTGACCGTCTTAAAAGATCTATTTGTATTTCCCTTCACACTTTGGAGAGCTACTCCTAAACAGCTGGAGACCCCTGCGCTATGAGAAAATGCACACACGTGTGGGTCTGAGGCACTAGGCCCCGGACGAGCATGGGAAACAGCACACACACATGCACCACCTATTACACAAACTGATGCATGACGATATCTTAACCAGGTATTCTGTGGGGTGTCCAGATAGTATAGTATTGAGAATATGGGTGGATTTATATATATTTTTGTGTGTGTGTGTGTGTGTGTGTGTGTGTGTGTGTGTGTAGTCTGGTCTTACCTGGTGACCTGAGTTCTGGTGGTAAAGTCAAGAGCTCTCATAGACTGCAGCACTTCCACACAGCCCATATACTGCAAGAAAACACAACAGGAAGAGACTCCCAATCAGCACAGGCAACTTCCTGTTGCAGTGGAACTATAAAAGCCCACACAGGAACACAGATGAAGAGAGAGAAGGAGGGGGAGGAGAGGAAAGTGAGAAAGAGAGAGAGGGAGGGGGGATGGGAAAGAAAGAGAGAGATGTGGGTGGAAAACAGAGAGAGAGGGGGGTGGGAAAGAGAGAGATGTGGGTGGAAAGAGAGAGAGAGGGAGGAAAAGAAGAGGGGGAGAAGGAAGGAAAGACAAGGGAGGGAGTCAAAGGGAAACTAACAGGAAGTAAAAACAAGATGTATTAAAACCTCAATCCACAAACCCAAAGCCGTCCCGCACACACACACACATCCACAAAATAAACAAAGTCAAAAACAAATGAACCAAAACAAGTGTAAGGAGAGAGGGAGAGAGAAAGAGGAAGAGGGGGAGCAAGAGGGAGTGCAAGGTCAGGGTTCCACCTGGGTCAGTTGGAACCCTGTTATAACATAGCTGATCAGAGCAGGAAAGCACTGGCCTCAGAGGAGTCCGTGGATTTCCATGCTAGATGGAAAAATCATTTTCCCAAACTACATGCTCATTGTCTGATGATGTTTGTCTAATTCAGACTGGCAAACAGACAGAAGAACTATTTCCTCACCAGTCTTTGTAATTAAGGTGGGTTTAAGGATTAGCGTTTCATTTTCGATGGCTCCAAATATGTACATGGAGGACATCTTGTTAGAGGATGTTGTTAGATTTTGTGAAAACAGGTTGCAGTCAAAAGGCTAAAATGAAAACAAGTGTTTATCTGTGAGGTGGAGAGACACAGAGTAAAACAAAACACACAGTCAATCAGTTTCACAGACAATCAGTCTGCGAAAAAGCAGTGAGTGTGTGTGCATGAGTGTGAAAGAGTGTGGAGGAGAGAGATAATTACCCTGACGGTGTAGGAGACGCCGGTGGTGCTGACTACGTTGTCGGCGTGCAGCCAGCCGCGTGTGGGCTTGTTGACGAAGGAGCCGTGGCGCGTCCACTCGTCGCCACCCAGCTGACCGCCTTCCACGCGCACACGCCGCGACGCTCCGCCCAGCCGGTTCATGTCCTGTGGAGAGGGGGCTGTTAGCAGGGGCAGCACGGGGAGAGCCAGGCGGGCCAAGGGTAGCTCCGCCACAGGCTCCCCCCGCCTGCCCCTCTCCGTCCTCAGCCGCCGCCGCCGCCTGGGCCTCCCCCGAGCCTGGTCTGCTGGAGGCTTTGAGGCTGGGGAGCAGGCTGGCCGAGACCCCCAGCCGCAGGGCTCCCATCCTGGGGAAAAAGGAGCAGAGGGTGGTGGGGCTGCTCTCGGCCGGCTGGCGTGGGGAGGCGGGCGGCAGGATGGGGGCGAGGGAGGAGGACGAGAGCGAGGAGGAGATGGCTGGGGGTGTGAGAGGGGTGAGGGGGGCTGAAGGCGGCAGCGAGGGGTTGCTCTCGTCCGTTGAGCTCAGGGACTCGCTCCGGAAAGGGCTGTACTTGGTTTTGGGCACCAGCTCCATGGCCAGAGTGGTGAGTAGACGGCGGGGGGAGAAAGGGGTTGGGGGTGGGCAGCTCTCGTTTTGTTGCTATTGAATACTATTTGATCAGTCTCTGTAAAGTCTCTTCCTCTGAACTAATGAGACAGTCTTTCTTCGCATTCAGTGTCTTCTCTGTACACTGTACACGATATGCCTCTCTGTACACTGAGATTGTCATCATCAGTGATGTTTTTGAAACAAACAAACAAACAAACAAACAAACAAAAAACAGTTTGTGCCCACGTCAGTGTGGAAGGAAACAAAAACAAAACCAAACAACACACACACACACACACACGGACGAAGAGAAGGAAAGGAGAAGTGCAAAAGGATTAGACGAGTGCCGCTCCAACTCAGACTACTAAAGTAGTGATGGGAAGAGAAGAAGGCAGAACCTGCATAGTAATAGAACTACAGCACCAATTCCACTGATGATTGTCAGGCTGGGGAAAAAAAAACAACCCTCAACATGCATGCATTCGCTATCTGTGTGCGTGTGCGTGTATGTACATCCCATAAAAAAAGCCTATTAGTTGCAGGGAGTCAGGCAAAGGAGCCATACTCTGAACAGACAGATCAATACAGCGAGAGAGAGTGAAGGGAAGGAAAGGGAAGGGAAAGGAAAGAGAGAGAGCGAGAGAGTGTGAGAGAGAGAGAGAGAGAGAGAGAGAAAGAGAGAGGATGTAAAGGAGCTAAGAGCTAAGACTCCACTAAATGTATCAGAGAGCTTACAGCAGCCGACAAGAACTCGTTCAGGGAAAGTAACTCTCGCCTGAAGACGGAGAACAGGCACGCGGTCCTCCTCGACTGAACAAATGCTAATGTGGATTAAAGCCAAACCAGCCGCCACAGTCCAGGACACAGCAGCTCCAGACTGACTCAGACCGAAAGACTAATGTGGACTCTCCAAGTCCACTTGCTCACACGCAAGTTCTCAGTGACGTAGCATCAATCATCTAACACGCGCTGCTACATCAATGGACGGACACACAAACACACACAAAACAGCCCACACACTGACTGGTAAGCCGAGAGTTCCCACCGGAAATGCGTGCAGCTCCACAACACAATTTTTGCTCTGTGTTCCTCTCCTCCCTTCCTTCTTCCCACACACACACACACACACAGACAGACACGTGTGCCTCCGTCCGTCAGTCAGTCTCTCTCCCTCTTCCTCCAGATGGTCTGGTGTCCCCTCTCGCCACCCACCACACGCTGCCGGTCTCTGGCTCGCTCGTCGTCCTCCTCCTCCTCCCTGCGCTTCCAGATCACCTCCGGCTGCGTCTCGCGCCCCCCTCCTCCTCTCTCAGTGCTCCCCTGCCCTCCCTTGACCGTGGCGTAGTCACTGTGTGGTGCCTGGAAGCCGTCACGAAGCTGCCACACAATGCACTCCTCCAGACGCCGGCGTGCCTCCTCGTCTCGGGCCCGCTGACGCTCGTGCTCCCTCTCCCTCTCCAGCACCTCCTCGCGCTTCTTCCACACAATCTCGTGCTCCCCCTCGCCACCGACGCCGACTCCCACGCCCCCACCCTCTTCCACCTTGCCGTTCTCCAGGCTGCTGGTGTCACTTTCCCTTGTCCTGTTCTTTTTTTTTTTTTAATAAAAAAACTTTCTACTTTTATTCACATGAACTCACAGTAGCTCATTTCCCCAATCGCAATTCTCTAGTGCACAGGCAAAAGAGCCAAAGAATATCCACAGATAACGAAATACAAAGACTAACAAACAAATCAAACAGTTTTTTCAAAAAAAAAAAGAAGGCTGGTCGAGAGAAAAAGAAAGGAACGAACTTGAAGTTCACCCCTGTCCAGTTAGTGTCCAATGCAGTCTCTATGGCTGTGAGGATTATGGCTGTGTGTTTCGGGCTCGACTTCGTTGCAGCGTCGACCCATGAACCACGACTACCCCCAGGTAAACAGTAGTTTAGAGAATGAAAAGGACTTCTCGGTGAGCTTAAACTAGAGCACCACAAGACTGCTTTCCCCTCATGACACAACAAAACACAACAACACAACGCTTTCTCGCACAAAGAGACCGGGCTAGCCTGCTGGGTATGAATACGGAAACTTGAGAATATGATTTAATTTCAGTAAGACCAATGCTTGTGTGCATTTCAGAGAGAGAGAGAGAAAGAGAGAGAGAGAGAGAGACTGAGAGAAGGACAGAGAGAGAGAGAGATGGAAAGAGAGACAAGAGACGGAGAAGAATCACCGGCTGTCCCGAGCAATGATGATGACGCTCCACAGGGCTGTTGTTAGAAGGCTAATGAATCCTGATTGGCCCAATTTGTAGTCCCTTCCCAGGGATCCCTGAAGCTTTGACTCGTTAGGCGTGACCGTGAGATCAATCACACTCTCGTTACGTTAACACTCCACATGTCTCTCTTATATACACACACACACACACACACACAGAAATTATATCTCCCACCTAGATACCTGAGAATTAATCTAGCCAGGGATGTAAATCACATTAATGTTACAGAGATGAACACATGCCCATTTTAAAGGAGTAATTCTGCCCTCAATGGGATTCAATAAAAAAAGAGGGAAAAATCAATACTCATTTAACTACAACATTAGCTGTTGACTGTATGAGATGCCTAAAACAGTCTACGCGGTGGGCACGTCACAGTCAATACTTTAAGAGCCACATTAAGAAGTGAGTGATGTTTGACACAGTCTTGATGTCACCATATTCTTCTATAAAAGCTTAGTTTGTATAGTAATAGACAGCTGAAGGATACCAAGGTCATTGCTTGAGTTTTGCTGTCTTCTTGCAGAAGGTGCATGTCCTCAAACGCACACACTCAGATACTCCTCCTGATGGACTGCGCTTGAGTGGCAGGATGCTAAAGTCAACAGGACAGCAAATCATCACCCTATCCCCACACAAACAAACACACACACACACACACACACACACACACACACAAACACACCAGCACCACTTCCTAGGATTAGACTGCCAGTCTAGACATCCAGGATCTGTGGCTGTGCAAGGTGACTAAGCAGCCTCTGACTGATTCTAATCGACAATGAGGTCATACCAAACAAACACAGGCTTAAGTATGGAATCAAATACATTCATTACAAACACACAGCAAAAAAGTCATGTACATAAAGCAAAAGTAAAGTGACTTATTTAGTAGACGCTTTTATCCAAAGTGACAGATACGTGGGAGTAGTGCTAGAAAAAGGACTGTGATATGATTGACTAAGATATGACTTAAGACGTGCCTCAAGATGGATTCAGACACTTAGGTCTTTCGCTGAGAGTTTAAAGCAGCGTTGCTGCTTTTATGCACCGGCTTCTGAGTGTCTGAGTGCAGAACGTAAGAAAATGAATTGCATCACATTCCTACAAAAATGAACTGAAAAGTAAGTAAACTGCACAGGGGTGGGAACAGTCAACGCTAATGCAACGTGATACCAATGATGATGACGCTGGTCTCGTAAAGAAGATTGCACAAGGGAGTAAACAAACAACAACAACAACAAAATATATATATATGTATATAGACAGTGCTGTGGGGGTTATGTCCAGTGTTCCCACCAAAAAAAAATGGTGAAAACAAGTTTTAAGTTGACTAAGCTCCTCAAAGGGCTGCAGACTGAACCTTCACAAATGCTCCAGTTGTTAATGCAATGTGGTTAAATGCCAGATCTTTAAAACACCAGAGGTAATGATGGAGAGTATGTGTCCTGATGCAAAAGAAAGTAAACTGTTTATCTGCACGTCTGAAGCAGTTCATCTGAAACACCTTAACAGCTGACAGGTCAGTGCAGGTCACCTACACACACACACACACACACTTTGTGTTGTGATGAGCACCAGTTAACACACCAACATTACAAGCACCAGCTGGACAGCACCAGTGTGCAGTAGAGCGAGCAAACTCCACAGAAAGGACGAAAGATGAGCACCAGTGCAGGCCATTAAGATTAACGAGTGACCTACTGATGGGTTTGGTGTTCACTGGTCGGTTAGTGCAGGTGGCTGCAGCACAGTGAAGGATAGAGCCCCTCTACAGAGCCCCTTGAGCCTGAGTGTCCTACGCTTTTTGTAAAAGACATAAACATATAGTCACACACACACACAAGCTGTGCTTAAACCAAAAACACAACTGTACATCTGAGAACAAATTCACACATTACAAAAGACTAAGTATGCTCCACTGACTAGATCAATCTTTATGTTTTCATAGGGAAAGTGGGTAAAATAACATTATCATGTAACAGTAATGCTGGGTTAACACCTGGCTAGCCAAGTGGGAGACAGCATTGTGCAAGTAAAAAAATGTAAAGCTCCTTTCCAACCACTGGATCTTCAGTCTCAGAGCAGTGTTGGAGGTGCACAATCACCACAGCACTCTAAAGTCTCACCAGAGGACATTCTTAACCAAGCAGGTACCCTAAGGTAACAAAGCACTAGGTGTCGAGAGCGCAAGGGAGCACCGGAACGTCCCGACAAAAGGACAAAATTACAAGTTCACTCGGGCTACCGTGTTGCTATGGTGATGGGTTGAATTTGGCAATAGAGTGCAGCTAGACTAAATTCTGTCTAGAGCTCAGACAAGAGATGACTAGGTTGGCACAAAGAGATCCACTGCACCTACACTACACGCCACCTCACCGGCGTCGGGAGACGGCGCTCACGCTTCTCGGGAGCACAGACAGGTCGATAGACAGCAGTGAACTCTGAAATTTGCAAACGTCTCGCCGGTAGAGTAGCTAATCAATGCCAATATAGACAGCACCAGACAAGAGCTAAAACACACTCTTTTTTACCATGGTGCCGGTTCAAATGAGAGCAGTTTCTCTATGTAAAACGTTCACACATACAGAAGAAAGCACTACAGGCAAACAGCATATTTGCTGAAACTAAAGAATGAAAGTCTTCAGGCACGCAAAATATGTTATAATCTAGTGCTGTGTGAGACAAACTAACGTTATATCAAAATAATTCCCATTGTCAGAGTAGCTGTTAGGCTATAATGCGTCTGGCTCACTGCACCATAGGACACACAGATTGCATAAAAACCTGACTGTGTGTGTGTGTGTGTGTATGTGTGTGTTTCTCAGTCTCTGCATAACAGCTGATGCAAGACGCCCGGGCGAGTATTGTCTGAGTTTAGTTTCCCTCGACTGTTCCGCTTTATTCCTGCAGCAAGGACCGAGACCGACAACTCAAAGGGAAAGAGATTTGCAGCTTGGCGGACAACCGTTTCTCTTTCACGGGAGCTACTTCGGCCTCTCCGACAGATAAGTTAAGAACAGTGTTGTCCTCTATTTCACTAAAAGATACAGCAGACATACAAAAAAGGTAATATCAAAAGACACGAGAAAATGTGATTGTCTCTACCATGCCATCAGAGAATCACTTTCTTTTTTAATGTTGCCTAAGAATTCGTGTCAATGTGTGATTTTAAAAGAGCCAGACAATCCTCTCCACCTCTGTCTCTTCCTGTCCCCTCCCTGCAAAAGAATAAGATATGATTTTCCTTTGACTCTTTGCTCCACTCCGTTGCTCTCGCACAGTCATAAAGTCACGCCGGACCCCTTTATTGTTCTCCCTCGCTCCTGTCCTTCGCTTCCCCTTCTTCTTGGCGTCAGCGGCACGCGGCGAGCTAGTGCACGGCGATGCCTCTTTGTTTTCCTCTCTCCCTCCGCCCGCGGCTGCTGCTGCTGCTGCTTCTGCTGCTGTCGCTCATCCCCTCTCTCGTGCTCCTGCTCTCTCCTCCTCACCTCACCGCTGGGTTCTGTGTGCGAACGCGCGTGAGAGCGGCAGATAAAGCCGTCTGCCCCCCCCTTCTCCTTCCTGTCTGCTTTGGCGCTGCCTGCAATCCCTCCACCACCACCCCACCTCCTCCATCCGTCCCTAGGCGCGCGCACACACACACACACACACACACACACTGATGCTGCTGCTGATTTCCTTTTCCACCTCCCTGATTCTCCCCACCCTCCCCTCTTTCAGTCCTCCCTTCTTCCCTCTCTCTCTCCCTCCCACTTTCTCTCTCTCTCTCTCCTGTCTCACAAGGTCTCGCTCCATCTCACTCCGCTCATTCCATGAAGTGTCAGTTATTTATGAGAGTGTTTGCATACATAAGGATCTCTCTCTTTCTGTCTCTTTCTCTCTCTCTCAATTACAAAGAGAGAGACAGAGAGAGAGAGAGAGAAAGAGAAAAGCAAGACCTTGAGGAAAGATTCTCTCCTTAACAGCCTGCCTGGTAACATAACCCATAGACATAAATGGAGGAAATGCAAAGGAGATAGAGACAGAGAGAGAGAGAGGGAGGCGAAAAAAGAGAAGGGAAATGCACACTTCACTGACTGGTTTAACTTCCCCCAACCCTCTCTCTTTCACTCACACACACACACACACAAACTGTCTCTGCTGTGGAGGGGAATCAAGGCCAGGCTCATTTAGCCTCACACATACAGTATCTAGCCCAGCCCAGCCCAGCCCAGCCTCCCCCAGGCACCTGGCACACACACACACACACACACACACACACACACACACACACACACACACACACACACACACACACACACACACAGCCTACCCCAGGCACCTGGCTCACACATGCAGCTGTCTGATGCTGCACCCGGCTCTTTAAGGTCACTTACACATGCAGACAGCACACCAAGGTGCTGCAAAGACTTGACCACACACACACACACACACACACACACACACACACACACACAAAGTCTGGCTGAGAGAGACCCATGCAAGCATCAATCTCTTCATAGCCTGGCCACAATGTGCAAGTAGTGACCCGTGCACGCATGACGCATGAGCTGAATACCAGAGCATCTCAGCAGGGTTGACTGCCCCCCCCCCCCCAAATAAAACTACATCCCCCACAACGCACTGCTGGGACGTCTCCCTTTGGGAGCCAGTGGCCTGGTGAGTCACCGTGCGAGACTGAACCTTGGGAGATGGTGTCAGTTTGCATCGCGTTCCTGCCCGGCTCAGATTTAAATGGAGTGGACAGGACGTTAGTAACCAATGAGGATGGAGCACAGCACAGGCATGGCTGCAGTCACCTCGGGGCACACAGTGCTGGCCAGTCACAGGGTAGAGAGAGAGAGACAGAAAGAGAGAGAGAGACAGACAGACAGACAGAGAGAGAGAGAGAGAGTGTGTGTGTGAGAGAGATGGACAGATAGACAGAGAGACAAAGAGAGAGGCAGAAAGAGATAGAAAGAAAGAGGTAAAGGAGGCAAAACACACAAAAGAGCATAAACAAATGAAGCTCTGTTACAAAGGCTGATGACAACAAACACACTTTATGTGTGGACACACACAATTACACACAAGCAAATGCACTCCAAACACACAATTGCAGCGTCAACAGCATCCTTTAATGATTAGACCAAGACTCACATTTTTACGAGAACAATTGCCTGTCTTTTTTCTTTGTGTGTGCCTCGTCTTATAAGAGGACTTTTGTGTGATATGCGCCTGTAGACTGTAAAATAGACACTTCGGTTGTGTGTTTAATATTGGTTAATCCAGAGGTTCAATCCAAAAATTCCATGATGAGCATTTGTGGATATAACAACCTATGTAGGAGGCCGGGGGGGGCGGGGTGAATGGCAAACCTAGGGCCTATTCTACAAAGCAAGGTTACTAGTTAACCCTAACTGATCTCTAAAAGAACACTTCAGAGAGCATCTGTTATTTCTGAAGGGACATGTCGTTTGGAGATCAGCAGTTATACCTGAAGTTACCCGGCTTAGCCAGTTACCTCACTTCATAGTATAAGCCCCTGATAAAAGAGCGTGGAGACCTCATTCTCTTAACTGACCAAAACTAGCAGTCTAGTCTATTAGGAGTTTTACTTCAACTTCATCCCACTTAACTTACCCAGGTTTTTCACCTCACCACCAACCTGAAATGACGCCCTTACAGCAGGTTATGTAGATGTATGGTTTAGCATTTGGGATGCCAACACCAAAATAACATTGCCTTAGAATACAACAACAAGAACAACAACAACATAACAAACAAAACACAAAACAACAGTGCCAGAGAATCAGTGAGGCCCAGGAAAACCCCTCCACGCTGTGTGAGAACTCATCAACAGCGTGCACAGGTGTGAGACAAGGAGAGACCCAGCCACCTGGAGAAGACTGCGATGAGGCGCCGTTTCCACAACGGTGCTTCGCTAATCACAATGACGGGCAGGACAGTGAGAAAAACCACCACCGACAGATAGACAGATAGAGTACTGGACTGGTTGAGAGCAGAGTAGAAGCCTGATAGTACAGGCCACTACACACATGTTGAGAGCACACAATGATCTCAACAAAGCCCTTTACCTGACTAAAGCCCTTCACCAGTGTGTGTGTGTGTGTGTGTGTGTGTGTGTTTGTGTGTGTCAGGAGGGGGGCACAGAGGCTGCTCCTGCGGGCAGTAGAGCGGGTTCATACTCATTCGCTCCTGCACACACTGACAGCAGAGGACATGATTGGGTTTCCAACAGGAAGTATCTGACTCACACTCCCAGCTAACGCTCATGTTTAAGTGCAGACTGATGACCTACATATCCCCCAGATAGACTTTTGTGTGTGTGTATGTGTGTGTGTGGGTGCGTTTGTGTGGGTGTGTTTTTATAATGGGTCACCACTGCTTCATCGTCTGTGACTAATGTTTTTGATTTCATATCAGACTCGAAGTCATCTTCCTCATCCCCATACATGCTTAACAGGGTTCAGTGTTAGAACTATACACAATACCATCTTACACAGTCTTTATGGAGAATTATCCTCTCTGAAAATCACACTCTCTTCCTCCTCCTACCTTGCACCCCATGAATACTACTATGGCAACAGAGTCACCGGCAGAAATTGTTACTGCTACTGATATCACTAGCACAGGAACTGGAACACAAGGCAGATAACCAAAGCTTATGTAACACACAGCTAAGCTTACAAAAAAATCTATTCATGCAATCTTTTGTAGAAATACTACAAAAACCCACAATGCACTTGGGTGATACATTGGCTATATGCTCCCTATTTGAGGTGCAAACTGAGAAGGCATTTTGTCTGTGTGTGTGTGTGTGTGTGTGTGTGTCCTCGAATTGGTTATTGGTGCATGTTCAGAGTGAAGTTTAAGCACAACATGCCTGCCTTGTTGTCGAGGTTACTGTAAACATGCACTCAGTCAGGTAACGTCCGAGACGTGTGTGAATTCAAGAGCAGTCTGTATGCCCCAGTGACAAAGGGCAGGAGCAGTCTGTATGCCCCACTAAAGAAGTACAGGAGCAGTCTGTATGCCCCAGTGAGGGAGGGCAGCATGAGAAAGGGTCAGAGAAAGGGGGGCAGGAGGGTAAAGTAAATCAGAATGGAAATCTTACCACATACTCCATCGGTCGATTCTCTCTCTGTCTCTTAACCCTAAAAACACCATAAGCGCACATTACCACACACACACACACACACACACACACACACACACACACACACACACACACACACACACACACAGATATGCAGCCAATTGCAACAAGCATCTCATTGTCTTTTCCCCAATCATAGCAAATGAAATGAAGCCTTTTCCCATGCATCACAACCCTTTTGTAGCCAATTACAGTAGGCCTCCCAAACTGCAGCAGGAGCTTAAGAAAGAAGCATGTCATGTGACAGGCAGGACACAGGTGTGCGTGCATGCACACACACACACACACACGCACACACACAGATGCTGAACTATGTCTCTATGGCTGTTCACACATTTGATGAAAGAGCATAAGTGTTTGTGCGTTTGTGAGTGAGAGACAAATGGTCAGGCTCAGGCATACACAGTGGAATGAATGGAATTAGAGAGAGGGAGGGGTGTGTGTTTGTGTCCCAGCTTGCCCCTCTCTCTCTTACTCACACACACACACACACACACACACACACACACACACACACACACACCAAGCACAAAAACACATACATGTGTGTGCATGTACATTCTTCCTCTGTCTCTTTCTCCCTTACACACACACACACACACACACACACACACACACACACACACACACACACACACACACACACACACACACACACACACACACACACACACTTACAGTAACTCTGTGATTGCAGCAGCTGTATCATTCTTTGAGAATTAGAGCCATATTGTGCAAGGCATTTCCCATGTCGATGTGCAACCTCTGTAATGACTGGATTGATACCGGCAGTAAAGTTTCAAACCATCTGCTTGTGCCAAACTGTTGTTCCTCTCGCAACAACATTTGCAGACACAACAAAAGCCACTGCACTGGACTGCAAGGTGTTTGATTAGGCTTTGCATGTGCGTACCATGCATCAGCAGTGACATTCTGCTGTGGTCTTGTTTTGCAGCCCAACGTGTGCACACAGAGAAGGAGAGGGGGAAAAAAACAAACAAAAACAAAACAAAAAAAAAAAACAGCAGCCCTCTGATGATGACCTTTTCTGTCTGCTCGCTGTGGTTAAAAGCAAGCTATGTTATCTAGAGACCGTCAGCTAACAAAACCCAATAATGATGTATAAAGTAGCTGCTTACTGTGTGAACTCACCACTGACAGAAGTACTTTTTTTTTTTTTTTAAAGCTGACTATACTCTCAACCAAGTCACAAAGTCGTCATGTCCATTGCTCAGTTTAGCCAAAAGATTAAGGGAACTTGCCACACCACCCCATGGCAGCACAGTCAGTACAGCACTATGCAGGTTCAAGGAGGAACATTTGAATGTGCAGTCCGGCTGGCGAACCCTGAACTACCATGAACCATGAACTACCATGAACCATGAACTAAACAGGCCTTTCTGTGACTGTGACCATGGCTACTTGATTTAATGAATGAATGAATGAATAAATGCAATATTTAAAAAAATAAATACATAAAAAATAAATAAAAGCTTGGCCTAAGAACCAACTTAAGAACTCTCACTTGCATGGTCAATCATACAAGGAATTTGCCTGCTCTTCTCTGCTCATAATATATGTATGGGTGCAGACTTATGTGAGGACGCATGGCCAACATCAGAAGATACAGGCCACTATTACATAAGTCAAACCATGAAGCACTCTCAAAGCAATGTTATATCTTCACTGTAATAAAGAAAACATGGCTGGTAACAAGCCAGTACACTGACTCACATTCAATTTGAAAGCTACCTACAACACATCCCACAGTTGGCCAAGTTCAGTAACTTTGGGCTTTGCCAGTGGGATGAGTGGAGTTATTGAGGTCCTGCATGATCATGAATATTCATCATGGATATGGTCTAGGACTCCTGGCTCATCAGCCACTCGGCATAGTCACGCTTAATCTCTGGGTCATTTGAAGCACAAAAGTGTGGACTGAATTTTCATCAAGCTGACTGGAACAAAGGAAAAACGAAACAAACGTGCAATGACACCATCGAAATAGTGGCACAACATGGCCTCCACAATGGCAACGTACTACAAGTTGTATTTGCTCTCAAATGGGCCATTAGATTACCATTCATTTAGAATGAGAGGCAGCTGAAAACTCAACATGTGAGTTTTCTATTTTAAGTCCCCCTCTCTTCCCTCCCTCTCTGCCTCAAACAGTCCCTCTCAAATATGCACTCGCTTTCATGCCTTCTTACCAATGCAAGCTCTTTAAGCACAGAGTAGCCTCTCTCTATTTCACCCTACACACACACACAAAACAGACAGACAGACAGACAGACTCTGTTGCTTTTGGGAGATGACTGTGGAGGACTGTGGGCAAACTTGTAGCATACTAGTAATGTAGCCTAAGCCATTCAGTTACCCTGGTTAAGGATGGGTTTGTTTGGCACAAAAAAAAAAAATCACATGCTTCAAGGCACATTTTAAATAAACTAAAATAGTACAACAAGCTGAAAATAATTTTAAAAAATTCTGTAAAGACTGTGGCTTTGAGGAAGCAGACTGAAGTGGCCCATGGTAGACATTCATTGTCTTAGTGTGGCATGTTAAAAGTAACACCCAGAACACCCAGCCATCCTCCCGACACACACACACACACACATACACACACCAACATCAATTATTGACTTATGTCAGAGGTCGTGCTACTCGAGTTCCTCCACACATCCAAACATCTCTTCCGATCTTCACTACTCTCTCAAAGCACAGGCCTTCTGTAGTCTCTTGAAGGTAAATATTAACAACATAAGCTGTTTGGCCTCTGCTAAAGCCCTCAGAAAGAAGGGCCTCACCCTTAGTTTTCAGATATGAGAGAGCTTGAAGATAAGTTTATTTTCTTTAAAAAGAAGGTCTGAGATTATTAAGTCACTGAATGATTCTTCTACAGTACAATATGTAAAGTAGAAATGACCAAGATCGGTTCCAAAATAACATGGTAAAAGAACACTTTAGTATGCATGAGGTCTTGAGTCATAGAACTACCATCATCCATTTTTTTTTTTTTTTTGTGACCCTCTAAAATTAGACACTCCATTTTGTGGTCCATTCCTGAAAGCTTCTGATGAACTACTGTGTCATTCTGTAGTTTGTTTTTTCTGTGGTTATATTTCGGGCAGAAGTGATGCACTAAATGCTTACAGAATCTTCATTGTCTGGCAAATTATTCAGGTAATTCTAGAGAATGTGTATGCATGAGCGATTGCATGTTACTGTAAGGTGGACTGCAAAATAAATGTGTGAGAGAGTGTGTGTGTGTGGTTGTGGGGGGCAGGGGGTTGCGTGCATGTGTGTGTGAGTGGCTTGATGCTTACAGTTTGTATGACTTAAGCTGCATGTGGTTACTTGTGGTGTGTGCTTCAGGAGTCTTACACATACGTGATTGTGTATCATGTTTTCCACAACAAATGAATAGCCAGTCAAGCATTTACGGAGAACCAGTGTCTATTTAAGAAAAAACAGTATAACCAAAATGCCTTTAGTCTGTGTGTAACAAAGAGTGAGAGAGTGAAAGACAGAAAACAGAGCGAATGTGAGAAAGGCAGAAAAAGAAAAGGGGGGGGGGGCTGAAAACTGTGTGGGTGCTGGGTTTGTGTGCTTGTTGGTTAAGCAAGTCTTTGTATTGCTTCCATGACAATCCAATTGTGTGAATGTATGCCCTGGATATGTATGTGGAGAATGATGTGGGAAGTCAGGGCTGCCCAAGCAGGAAGTCAACTGCCCCCCCCCTCCCCCGACCCCCTCATGCACCCATACCTTACTGAGGGGGAGACAAAAAAGGGCAAAGGAAGGAACACAAGGAAAAGGGGGAGAGAGGGAGAGAGAGAGAGAGAGATAGAAAGAGACGTAGCAGGTCACACAGCTGCACTCCACTCAACTATATTGAGGAGACAAAGAATCTCATTGCCATGCACAACATAACACCATCGTTTGACAGAGACTGGCAGTCCACAAAGTCTTTACAGTAAACACACACACACACGCACGCACGCACGCACGCAAGGTGTGCCATTGTGATAGCAAAGCTGTACAGTGAGTGTGTGTGCCTGTGTGTGTGTCAGAATCCAACATGAGTGGGGTGTCCATTAGCTAGAGAAAATAAATCTCTTGTGCCTTGAGCTTGTTATCAGTGGTGATCAGGTGCAATATGGCGTAGGCTCGACAACTGCAGCACAGAGGCCTGCTGAACGCCTGATAACGGTGAAAAACTGAGTGAGTGAGTGAGTGAGTGAGTGAGCGGCAGACAGCCAGACTGAGACATAAAGCCCTGCCAACTTTTATACTGGTCATCTCAGTGGATGCTCAATATATTTTTAGTTGCTCACTTGCTGGATTGCTTGGCTACATTCTATATGGAGGCAACATGACACAGCTGTCCCGAAGCAAAACACAAACAACACAGACCATGGTCTGACTGCAAACAGGCCAATTAAAAAAAACACACACACACACACACACACACACACACACACACACACACACAAAACAGCACTGAAATCCTTAACTTTGTATCTATCTAGAGACGGGATGACTGAAGAGGGCCTGAGGAGTTTACAGTCACATCAGGCTACAGCCATCTGTCAATAGGCTATCAATTCACCAATATTGGAAGACTGCTACTTGTCCTCTGAGCAGTAGGGTTACTGCCACTTCATTTGCAAACTCAACAACAGCTGAAATATGGACAGCTGAAAAGCAGGCGCTGTAGTGGACGTTCTAGTGCAGTCAACCACTCTGGCATCATCGATGTTTTATCGTACACTGTCTCATAATCGGCAGGTTTAATCTTAACAGGCCCAAGTTATCCACCATTCCACTATGTAGTGGCCAAATCCCCTTTTTCTATTTCTGTATGCTAACGTTACCTACGTGTGTGCTTTTTCGTAGACTTACAGTCCACCCAGGCTATGCCTAACTACCCTTTATAAATTGCCAAGATGATGAAAGAAGGATCCATCTAACGTTAAGTCAGTGAACTTCCACGCCTGAACAGTCATTTGATGTCAAAATACCGAATAATTTAATTGTGCAAGTTCGGTTGCACAAGGTCTTAATATAATCTAATTACCACGACATATTTAAGATGAGTTGTGAGGCTAAAGAAAGACGTTGTGTTGAGAAAGGCCACAGTGCCTTTGGATTCGGTTAGTTGGCCCAGACTGTCAGACCATGAATTCCATGTGAAACATGCATGAACATGCGAGAAAATACATCTGCAACATCTACACTATCAACAAAGAACCTTGGCACAAGACTGGTTCATTGGCTGTCAATCATAATCCAGCTGCGATCGACTTTAAGAACGCCTAAACCTACTCTGCCAGGCAATTTCAAGCAATGTCGTAGCATACTGCAACATGGACTTCTGAAAAGTCACCCGATTCATGAAACAGCCTGGGCCACAACACCATGCCAACTTTGATATAATGAAACCAATCAGTTCAGTCTAATACATCGACCACGTTTCAACACGCCGCCTAGAAAATCCCTAACGTTACTTGAATCTTGCTGACCAAATTTGTGGTCAACTTCTGCTGAAACTTACCCAGTCTTTTCCTTGCGTCTCTTTCGTGCCTTTCGTCTCTGGTCACGTCGCACTCTTCTGAGTTCTACATAAAATTACATCTAAAACACCAGATTATTAAATTAATAGAACCCAGTTGTGGTTTCCATTTCATTTGCAGTTCTTTAAAGAAAGAGTCTGAAACTTTTCTTCGCTTCTCTCCCTTCCGTTTCTCCCCCAGTCGCCCCCTCCTTTCTCTGGTCTAAAAACGCCACTTCCGCGATCAACTGGCTGCGTCATGTGGTTTGGCGTTCTAACAGGCGCCCGCACCTGGCTCCTTGTGCGGCCTTGACATGTTTTGCGCTAGAGGGAATTTTCTTCCAAAACGGACACATGTTGAGTCCCGACTCCAGTGGAAACTCAATTTCTCTCAAGCGATTGGCTACGGCGATAGTAGACTTGGGCTAATCGAGGGCTCCATATTGGGAGCTGTAGTAGGCAATATATAACAATATATATAGGACTTGTGACCAGGCTACTCAGTTTTATTAGGTCTCAGATCTGATTATCCCACACAACGTTGGGTCGGTCAAATATTAATTATGCCTAGCCTCGGTATTTGAGATATTGTGTTTGAAGAGTGGCAAAACCCGACATTTACGAGTAGTCTCTATCAAAATGCAAGAAGAAAAAGAAGAAGAAAAAACTAATCAAAGCAAAACAATCCAATATAAATAAAGTTGATCTGGGTCTCTCCTGTCAGGATATCAAATTGATTAATTTAGTGCCATTTTAAGATGAATATGTTCCTTTCTCAGTCACATTGAGTGACTAGGTGATTGTGAAAATGAGACTAGATTGTAAATTTTTAAAAACGTTTTTATTATTTATGAAGCATTTGCACATTCCAAAAAGAAAAGAAAAAAGAACCAGTATGAGTTCATGGAATATACAATAATCTATGTATATAAAATGATAAAAGGATCTGACAAATTAGCATATAGGCCTACATTATTCTGTCAAGTAATACTTCTCTGTTCAACCATGTAAATGGACAATTTCCCCCATCTCCCCTAGCTCTTTTTGGAACCATAAGGAATGACTTATTCCAGACTAGAAAAGCACTCAGAGAGCGCAGACCTCCGCCAAGGCAATATGGGGTGACAGATGGAATACAAATTCTAGACAGTGCTCTGGATCAACAGCAAAATTATCGATGTTGTCTAAAAATTTCATACAAATCCATGGAGTACATTTTGAAATTGTACACAAACAGACAGACAAACAAACTAACAAACATAACCTCCTTAGCAGACAACACCACTGTCATTGGGCTCATCCAGGGTAGTCACGAGTCTGCATATTGGCAAGAGGTTGATAAGTTGGTGCTCTGGTGCAGTCAATACAACCTAGAGCTAAACACTCTAAAGACTGTGGAGATGGCTGTGGACTTTATAAGCACCCCACAGTGCTGCCCCCCTCACAGTATCCAACAGCTCAATGTCAAATGTGGACTTTGAAATCTCTGGGATCCATCATTTCCCAGGATCTGAAGTGGGAGACTAACATCAATGGCATCTCCAAAAAGGCTCAGCAGAGGGTGTACTTTCTACTGCAGAAACATGGCCTACCACAAGAGTGACTGGCCCTCTTCTACTCTGCTGTCATTGAAACCATCCTCTGCTCATCCATCACAGTTTGGTTTGGAGCAGCCACAAAATAGGACAAACATAGATTACAACGCACAAGTAAGACTGCTGAAAAAATCACTAGTGCCCCCTTGATCTCCCTCCAGGACTTGTACACTGTAAGGACTAAGAAGTGAGCAGAGATCATTAAAGACCCCACACATCTTGCACACACTCTCTTCAATCTCCTTCCTTCTGGCAGGCGCTACAGATCCCTGCTAACCAAACCAACCAGACACAAACCCACAACAGCTTCTTTCCTGAGCTGTGGATAAGTGGGTCATCCCCACTTTTGCCATTCACCCACTTTTCCTGCATATTACATACTTTATCATTCCAATATGCGTCTTGCACATAACATTTGTATTATTGCATTACATTTGTACTATTACTTTTTGCACTCATCCACTCCCACTACTTTGTCTTGAATTAGTATTATGTTATTTGTACATTATTTTGACATGTGTCTATATGTAAATTGTTGTCTCTATTGTACAGGATGTGTCTATATTACTGTTTGACTACTACAGGTATATTTGCTAAATGTATAGAGGGCTAACAACTACCGAAGTCAAATTCCTTGTGTATGTAAGTATAAATGGCCAATAAAAACTGATTCTGATTCTGAACAGGTGAAAACCATAGGCTACCCCATAGGCATCGATTGACTAGAAAGATAAAGAAAGAGAGAAAGAAAGAAAGAAAGAAAGCACCCTTTGGCAATAATAAAGTAAAGCCTTGGTCAGTGCAATTTCGCATTAAATCATCATCACTAAATTGAATGTATGGATGAACTTATGAACTAAGCCTAAGCCGGTTCACCGAAGAGTTGTATGATAAAAATGCCTTTGTGAAGTCACACTTTCATTGTGGGCAAAGTTGAACAACAGTTCAAGTTTGCATTCATATCTCTCTCCCTGTTTAAAACTTGACTTTTCTTAATCATGTAGCCTAGTCTAGGTCAGATGCTCCTCATATTGTTTTAAATATATATATATATATGAAAACTTGAACAGAGGTATTTTAAATATATATATATATATTTAAAATACCTCTGTTCAAGTTTTCAGCACTGTAAAGGTTTATGAAATGATTAAATCGTTAGTAAATAGTGTATAATTATAAGTAGGCTATTATAATGAATATTTATCACAATTACTTGCATTTGAGAAGAAAACGCCACTGATACAGTAGCCTCTATTCAGATGTGTGGGATAGGCTACACTGTAATTAAATCGTTGGTGATGACGACCCCTGCTGTCGTGCACAGTGACTGAAGGAGTTTCAAAGTAAATGCATACTTCACACAAACATACCATCTTATTGGGAAGCGGCTGAAAGTGGCATGTCTTCGCGGAAAAAAGAGAGGCCGTAGCATACCTGAGAATTTTCTCTCCTTTTTTCCGCGAGAACATGCCACTTTCAGCCGCTTCCGTCTTACAAAAGCGCATAAATTCCTTGTGCGCCCAAAGAGTATAGCCTCCCTGCAGCACTGCGCAAGGGCACTGATCTCTAGAACATAAGTCTCGGCGTTATGATGTAGATACTGTACCCAGATTTTCCAAAGATCAGTGCGCGCAGTGCTGCGTTATTTTGATTTCGCCTTGTGTCCATATGCTTGTGGCCAAGTCTGGATTTTCCCTCTTCCTGATTGGTGTGCTGCAATCATGTGATCAGTAAACGTCGACAGTGACGCTGCAAATACATAACTCGAAGCACAGCACATGGGTAGAAAATTGGAAATAACTGTATTTCTTCATTAATTAGGCCTACATGTTTTTTTCGTGTTTGTACTGCAGAATAGTGTTGGTCGTGAGTACGTGACTTACAAGGCGTGACCAGTTGGCTCTGTCCACTTTCTTACCAAATGACCGTGGTGGTTGTGTACCCTTGTCAAGACGTCCACTGTCCTCATTTGGCTTACTGGCGAGCTGTTACTGTTACTGATTAATTCATTTTAGCAAGATTCAGCATTGCACCCGCTACGCTGTTCAATAATTGCCACTTTTGAAGGTAGGTTGTTACAGCATTTTGCTGCGGTTTCCGAGAGCTGCTTCTTCCGTGAAAACTAGTTAGCTAATATTGGCTAGCAATGCCATAAGTTGAAGTTGGCGACAAGTTAAATGGTCAGGTAGTGTGGAGTTTGTACTTCTGGATTATGTTATAAACTGCTGTTCCTTGCAGGATTTCTCTCCCTGCTACATAGACGGCTTAGATTTCTTTCTGTTCTCATTTACAATAACACAGCCTGTAGTCTCTTATCAGTGCTATTGTTGTTTCGTGTCAGTGGTATACTTTATACGCTGATTGACAGCAGTTATAATTTGATTAATAATCCAATTCTAAGTCCATATCATACCATACAAATAGAAGTCTATACCATGGACTTACCATACAAGGACAGCGTCTGTAGTTTGACCTACTTTGTGTAGTCTATTTCGCACACTAGCTAAGCAATCAGTGAGACCTTGTCATCCTGTCTCTACCAGAACTTCTCTCCTTTTCTACCCCCCTGCGTCCCGCTCCGGGGCCTGGATGCTGCAGGCGCTGCCCAGGTTGAGTAGTGCTGCGGCGAGAGTGAGGCGTATCGGGGCTCAGGTCACTGCTATGGCGCATAACCATCAGAGCAGCTGTGCCTCCACCAAGGACCAGGCTGGCACAGTCACAGCAGCCATCCTCATCATTGGTGATGAGATCCTGAAGGTAATAATAACTGCTGTGTTACTGATCGGCTATCTTGTTGTGCAATACATAAGTCACCCCTTTTTGATGTCAGTAAACTACTCATGTATAATGTATAATGAGTTTATAGAGTGATTGGTGAGGTGCAGGGAAACCGGTATGTCTTTGAAATGTCTCTTGAGGGAGCTGATGTTTCTGTACTTTTGTGTTAGAGGTACAGCAATAGGTCTAATGAACTGAATGAATCTTTCTAGTTCACGCTCCAGACGCTGAACCATTGGAGCATTTTAACCAAAAATAAATCAGTTCAGAACCTTAGGCCCTGTTTACACTTATCTGGATTTTTATAAACGGATATTTTTTGATCTGTTTGAGCCTCTCGTTTACATGTTAACAGAGTATTAGCCACCTCAAACAGATATTTTTTTATAACGGGCTCCAAAGTGGATATTTTTCAAAACACTGTATTTTCTAGATTCCAATGGATATGTGTAAATGCAATTTAAAAAATAAATGGATAAAAAAATATCTGTTTTTAAAACATCAAGATACGTGTTAAAAGGGCCTGTTGGTTTCGGACAAAGCACCAGACCCCCCCCCCCCCCCCCCGGAATTGGTATGACTACAGACTATATCGGTATAGACTCTAGTGATGCTTGCCATGCAACACCTTTTGTTAATGATATCCTTGGTTCTGTTGAAAACAGGTGGTAATACAGACTGTTTCTTCCCTAGATAGTTTAACGAATTCATCCTGATAACCTGTGGTGAGTCAGTCTTCAGGCTCACACATTGTTTGCCTGTTGCAGGGTCACACAGTTGACACCAACAGTGCCTTCCTGTGCCGTAACCTACGCAAGCTGGGCGTGAGTGTGCAGCGCATCAGCGTGGTGCCCGACATGCAGGAGGTCATAGCCAAGGAAGTGGCCACCCTGGCACCCACCGTTACACACCTCATCACATCCGGCGGCATTGGTCCCACACATGATGACGTCACATTTGAGAGTGTGGCGTTGGCTTTCGGTGAAAGCCTGGCGCCACACCCGGAGCTGTCCAAGTTAGTGCAGGAGTTCTTTGGCACGTCTGACCCTGGCTCGGCCACGATGAAGCTGGCCACGGTGCCTGAATCGGCGCAGCTCAACTATGGTACTGACCCACAGACTGGCAAGCGTATGCGCTACCCACTGGTGAGTGTGCGCAATGTCTACATCTTCCCTGGCATCCCCTCTCTGCTTGAGCGTGCTTTCCACGGCCTCTCACATCTCTTCGCTGGTTCGGGCACGACCTTCCATACGCGAGAGGTGTTTGTGGACGCCGACGAGGCGGAGATTGCGCCTGTGCTCACAAAGCTCCAGAAGGACTGGGGAAAGCGCGTGGCCCTGGGCTCCTATCCAGACTGGCTCAGTAACTATCACCGCGTGCGGCTGGTGCTGGATTCAGACAGCCTGGACGAAGTCGAGAAAGCCAAGGCCCAGCTTGTGGAGGACCTGCCCCCTGGAAGTGTGGTTCCTCTAGTCACAGACCCGGTCTCTATTGCCCCTGTTGAGGTCTACATGCTCGCCAACAGTGGTGAGGACTGAGGAATTAAAGCCATCGACTGGAGCCAATTAAACCATGGCCCTGTTGTTTGAGGTTGCTGAGTGCTGTCAGTAGGACGAGAATGTGGTAACCATGAGAACATTTGGTACAACAGAGACCAGAGGCAGCCAACGCCAGCTGACGGAGGCACAGGGCAATGAAATAGAAACAGCGTGTCCTTGCACTCATTATTTGGCGTTGGCTGCCTTTCCGCTATTTGGTCTACGTTGTACCAAATTTTGTTACTCACCGTCACTATTTTACTCACCTTTATTCCAACCAACAGCACTCTGCAACCTTGAACAACAGGGCTATGGATTGATTAACTCCAGACTGTTGCTTTGAGGAAAGGTGGAATCCGGGCCTTAAACATCTTAGGCCCTGGGTTGGAACTGTGGTGGGGGCTTGAATACTTAAGTTATAAAAATGGATAATAAGTAGATAATAGTATATAATATAATAGATAATAAGTAGATTGAGTACAGAAAGAGAGTTATGAGTTTTCAGTGAAAGAAAATACAGTGAAGTATCAGAATACTGGACTCCAAGTTGCCAGAGCAAAATAGCTATATTTACTAAAGTTTAAAGAGTAGTCAATAGAGAGAGTTAGATTAAAAAATGGATCCAGTTGGGTCCAGTAATGTTTGGTACAGACAGAAAAAAGACGGTGTGAGATCAAGAAGGACATATAGCAAGACAAAGCAACATACAGTGTTAAAACCCAACAATAGGCACAGGGAAGCCACACCCAACTCTGCTTCTGTGTAACCGATAGGATGCAAATGTTATTGTTCACGAAGGTTATACGGACACTTAACATGGGTCTGTTCTTTGCATCATCACAAGCATTTGCGTATGCCTTTACCCTTCTTAACAGGACATATTTGGAATAGCTATCTGCACCAGGAGCCCCAGAAATCACCCTAGACTGTTACAGGGATGTGTCTCAGAGCTTGGAGTTAGTTTATTGTGGGAGAGGTGACAGGTGGGCAGTAAATGTCATCTTCAGCCGCACTCAGGGGCTGATTTGTGCAAAGTTGTATAAGCCAAGCACCCGCCTGTCTGGCCCACCTTCAATTCTGTGGCCAGATTTAGAGCTGAAGTGGGCGAAATTACTGTACAGGTTGTGCCTTCGCTAAGGGAGTAATATTGTGGCTATTTCTGATCTTTCTTAGCCATTTATGTCAAAGTGTGTGTGTGTGTGTGTGTGTGTGTGTGTGTGTGTTTGTGTGTGTGCGTGTGCTCGTACACACAAATGCAAGTGAATGAAAATGATGCCGGGTGGCAGTGGCCTTCATTTCATTGGCCTGGTCAGCCTGGTTACATCCGTGCGTCATACATGTGTGCTTAACTCTAGTAATTTATGTCTGACTACATTTCCCAATAGGCACCCCTCTGGGCGATAAGGTGGCGTCAGCCTTGAAGACCATCGAGATGGCGCTGGAGAAGTACAGCGTCAGTGAAACCTGTGTGGGCTTCAATGGAGGCAAAGACTGCACCGCGCTTCTTCATCTCTTCTACGCTGCTGTGAAACGGTGAGTGTGAGCAAAAGACAGAAAGAAACAATGGATGGATGGATGGACGGACGTGTGAGTTGTGGAAAGACAGATAAGAGGAGGTGAGTGCAGGTATGGTGATGGGGAGGTTGAAGGGAATCGCAGATGACAGACACGAAGGGGAACTTTGTCGCGTCTGTGGACCTAAAGTACTAAATGATGCAAGACAACTGTAATCCATTTATTCCCGTCTCCATCTGGTTTCTTTCTGAACTTTAACTTGGTGGATTTGCATTTCACATTGTGTGTTTTTTTTTTTCTTTTTCCCCCTTTCTTTCTCTCTCTCTCAAACACATACACACACCCACACACATACACACACACCATTCTAGACGTTATCCTGAGGGTAAGGACAAAGTGAAGGCTCTTTATATCCGGATTGTTTCCCCGTTTCCTGAGATGGAAAGATTTCTTCAAGATACAATAAACAGGTAAAAAAAATGATGATTTTAGGGTTCAACTGGAAACATTATACTCAATCCAATGTGGTGTCTCGAGTGTGTGCCTTGAGTCTCGCAGCACTGTGTGGATCTCAACTCGGGACCTATTCACAGCACTCCTCTAGACTGCAGCTTCAAAAGAGTAAGAGGGGCTGGAGCCGAGAGTTCCTAGTCACAAAGCCAAGAATAGAGTGATGGATCCGAGCTTAAGTCTTGCCCTTGTCCCTTTGATTCTGTTTCATGACAAGGCAGTATTTAGCACAGAATGATCAGCCACAGCTGATCGTTACAGCTACAGTTACATCAAAAACGAATCGTGTAATATCATATACTGGTATATAAGGTCACATCAAAAATGGATAGAATGTAATATTAATTACTATTAACAGAAAGCAGTTAAACCAGTTAAATAAAAATGTTGCTTTAGCAGTGTTGATGGCACACACACAAGCACACCGATTGCCTTGTAAAAGTGAATCTTTTCACTCCACTGCTGTTTGTGTTCCTGTACAGTTTATTAAACAAACACCTAGTTAGTTTATCAAGAAAATCATCAAAAGATTAACTAACGATACAAATGATTGTTAGTTGCAGCACTAGTGTGTGTAGACATGTGGTATTCGTCTGTGGCTCAGTATTTGATAGCACCTTCCCCCGCTGACTGTGTTGCAGGTATGACCTAGACCTGATCTCTGTAGAGGGCAGTATACGGCAGGCCCTGAGTGAGGTGCAGGAGAGACGGCCGGAACTGAAGGCTGTGTTGATGGGCACACGGCGCAGTGACCCCTACTCCCACACCCTCACACCCCTGTGCCCCACTGACCCTGGCTGGCCAGACTACATGAGGGTCAACCCGCTGCTGGTGAGGGGATACACACACACACAAACATGCACAGAAAGGCACACACACCCACATGCACGCACACAGAAAGAGACAGAGACACTTTCACACACTCTCACACACGTCTTGACACTTTATGGTGACGAGTGAGAAAAGTTATGTGCATGCATGTGCTCCTGTGGTTTACCTTCATCAGGGTTGGTTAACATGGTGGGGCTTTAAGTGTTGTGTGGGCTTTTGCATCTTTGCTGCAGTGGGGCAGAAAACTGCAAACAGTAGCAAGGGGAATAAAGAGGTCATATGTAGTTTGGTGATGAATGCTCTAAACCCTATGAACATGCATGCTTGTCCTTTTATCACAAAGGTCACAAAGAAATTGTGAAGAGCAGTTGTAACAGGCTTTGGTTTAGGTGCCCCGGTTATTCTGTATTGAAACGTTACTCCACATGTCTTTTTCCAAAGTGAACATGAACTCCGACTCAAGTACTGTAAATCTCTAGGGTTATCTTATGTTTCCATTAATTTACTCTAAGTGGGTTCTTTGTTCTGTTGACATTGATTGTTTTTGAGGTTAAAGGAGAAATCCAATGTGAATCAATCTATTGCCATGTTGCTCGAGGTCACTGAGTGCTGTGGGTACGAAAAATATCCAGAAAATTTGGTAGTTTAACATAGATCTAATACTGAACCTGCAGCTAACACTAACTGAATGAGGCGCAGCAACTCACTTTCATTTTCATTTTCCTATACACATTGGACAGATAGATAGATAGATACTTTTATTATCCCATAGAAAGTTAAGAGCCTGTAGGACCTGGTATCCTTAAGCTTCTACAACATGGCATAGACATGACTTGCATACATTATAAAAATACAGAGAATAAATCCTATCATGTCCCTTTTAGGGTACTAATTTGTTGTACCCTAAAAAATTTCAGTGCAACTACATTTCCAGTGCAGATTCTGTTCCAGTTTTTGATTTAGCAAAATATCTTCAGTATATCTCAGTCAACTTTCACACTACATCATCAGTTGATTCTGCTATAAGTAATGTTTAATCAACTGCAGTTAATACTCAAGTAAAGTTAATGCATGTTGTTTTTAAAATCATCCTGAAACACATTCCTGCAGTTTATACATGGTGCGGCTTATATTCTGGAAATAAGTGAATTAAGAGTCTCCGCAAATCTCACTCTTTTGCTCCCTTCTCTGACTTGTATTTTTCAGGACTGGACATATCATGATATCTGGTCATTCTTAAGGACCCTCTATGTACCATACTGTATTCTCTATGATAAAGGGTAAGTAATCGGTAAGGGATAACAGCCGACAGGCTTACCAGTTTGATGGAAATAATCCAGGTGGAGGCGAAGAACTCCGGTGATGTGCAAAGGATGTAGCGGAGTTGTCTCCGTCGAGTCATCATTTCCATCGAACTGGTCACCTCGAAGGCTCTTATCCCACTTATCTCCTGTTTGTATTTAGGATATAATTTTTATCAGTGACTTTAATTTAAATAATTTTATCTATCTTGTTCTATATATCTAGGAATCATGTGCATGAACTGCAGAAAATCCCTTTTATAGATACCATTAAGGGGAGGGAAAATACAATGTGAAATACTGTGCTACTGTTGCTATTGTTACCATTCATAAGTGCATTGATATGGAACAGTGATTCAAATTTTTCGGATCTACTTCAAAGGTGGCCAGTTATATACAAAGTTAATTCCCACCTCATCAGCCAATCAGAAAAGAGAATCCCATTGTTAAGGGAGATAATAAGGAGCTCATCATACCTTACAGTTGGATGGATGAAGGTCAAAGGAAAAACCTGCAATCAGTCAACCCATATCCCTGTTGATATGAGTGCTGTCGGTAGGTGTAAGAATGAAAGCATTTGTACAATATAGACCGTATTTGTGAACTGGCTGTGAATGCAAACGGATGAGGGCATAAATACATAGATTAAACTTCTTTGCCCTCATCAGTTAGTGTTGGTTGCTGTTTCGCTATTTGGTCTACGTTGCACCAAATTCTGTCATTCTCATACCAATCGACAGCACTCGGCAATGTGAAACAACAGGGCTACGGGTTGATTCACTCTGGATGCTCAACTATTTGTCTTTTTTCTTGCAGGTACACCTCATTGGGTAGCATGGACAACACCTGCAGGAATGTCTCACTGCAGACAGTGGACGAGCGAGGCATCACCCGTTACAAGCCCGCCTACCATCTAGAGAACGAGGAAGAGGAGCGCAACTCAAGAGCCTGATGACATCCCTCTCCAGGACTCACACACAGGACTCCAACCACCCTCCTTCCTACACCCATTCATTTACATCCTCCCCCCACCCCAACTACCCAACCCAACCCATTCAAGTAACTGGCTACCCAGACAAAAAACCAATCAACCAGCAGAGGTCAACTGAATGTGAAGGACAGAGCAAAGTTGAAAGAAGTGTTCACAAATGACAACCAGGGCATTATAAAGAAAACCTTGTGTGTGTGCGTGCGTGCGTGTGTTTTGTCGTCCGTCTGTCTGTCTGTGTGTGTGTGTGTGTGTGTGTGGCTCAAGGAAGGGGTTGTTATGATTTCCATGAATTTCATGGTTTAGAATAAAAGACTTGAATTTTGTCCAGGTTGATGTCTGAGTTTTTCATTTCCCTGGTGTGTGTGAAGATTCAGATGATTGAGCGGATGAGAAAAGAAACACAGTGTGTCCATGTGTATTGGAACAGGAGCTGCAAATCCAATGATTAAACGTACCTTTTGTGTGAAAATTTGCAAGCTGTTGAGAAGTAGATTGTGTCTGCGAACACGGAGCACTTTGCTTCATCATGTGTAACGCCAACCAAGCGAGGTGTGACTGACAGAAACTGATGCCAGGGTGTGATTGCTTTTGATCTGTGAAAGAGGCAATGTACATCGCCTTCAGGCTCTCAGCCTCACCTGCTGAAAAGTGTGAAAGAAACCAAAGGAGATGAATAGCACACAGTCAGGTAGGATCTGACAAGAATAATAATAACAAATAAATAATGCATCATGGTTTAAATGTGATGTATGACAATGTGGAAAGAAAAAACTGACCAAAATATGTCTTATGAAGAGGTGTAATTCGGCGTGAACAAAGTAGCCCGTCTTTAAATTAGTTGTAATTCAGACGAGTCACCTCTAGGTGGCGGTGTAATTACATTTTACATTTCACGTCACGATTACAATGAATTACCTTTTTCAAGCAAGATTGAATCCAGGAATATCGATTTCTCCTGCCCGCCTGGAAATTAGTCAACGGTCTAGAAACAAGGGTCGATGCAGTGCAATCTAATAAAGCGACTCGTTTACGGACGCGCATCTCTGGGACGCCCAGGTTGTAACACCTCCAATTACAGCTAGGCAGTCTCCATAGTTCACACTCATCTCTTCAGGCTGCTAAGTTTCTATTTAAAAATAAGACAGCTAAATTAAACCTAACAGAAATAAAACATGATCAAAAAGCTACATTTTGAAACTTTTAAAGAATGTAAGCCCATGTCTAGACTATATCTAGCCTATAGGTTGATAAATGTGTTGAAATAAAATAGCCTGTCAGAGAGTTCTCAAGGCAAACAGTACCATTCAAACAGGCCTCCACATCATTATGGATAACTGAAAAAATTAATTACATCCCCATTAAAAAATATCTTATGCTTGACCACCAGTAGACCAGTGGTTTGTCCAGGCCCAAAGATCAACAAAGGCAAAGGACTTTTTTTTCACCGCAACCTTTAGAGAAGATGTCTATTCTATTTGTTTGGAGGCTCGGCCACAGCTGAGAGGTTTGGGGTCACTTAGAAATGTCTGTCATAGAAAAATACTATTTGGAGGCACTAAATTAAATTAATACCATTTAGAAATATACCGAAGATCATGTTATTGTTGTAAATGACGATCAGAGCTTTAAATGGTTGATTAATGCAATATATACTTAGGTGTACAGAGACTCATTTTAAGCATCCATTCATCTTCCAGTGGTGCATTTTGCTTGCTATAGCCATATCAACATTTGTAATGTTAAAGGGTTAAATTGCCATTAGAAAAGCCTTTTGTAATTCTGCACAGAGAGCTGAGCAGTTTCACAGCAAGAGGAATTTTTTGTTGCGTCCATAATACCAAAGCAAAAATGAGTATGTATTTGTATAAAATAGGTATTTGTACGGTATTCAGCTACAGAAGTAACGTGAAACCAGTATATTTACACAATAGGGCCTACTATCTCAGACAGCTAAATGCTAATGGTCCACTGACAGCCATGGCAGTCTGCCAGCATTTATGCTCATCAGTTCTCCAGCAGGCTGCTGCTAATTCACCATATATGGTAGGCCAATTTCCCAAATAGTGTAAATACCATTTATAGCGCTATAGCTCCAGACCGTCAAAAAACTGATGAGCAAAATGCTAGCATCTTGCTCATGTTCTGTCCTAAGGCATAGATTTAGTCTCAGCATTGGTGGGACCCCCACCCCCCATCCCCATCATACTGTTGTCTGTCCTGGGTAAAAATCACTCTGGATTCTAGGGGAATGATACCACCTCTGCTTCTCCAAAAATCCAAACAGAATACATTTGGGTGTTACCTCGCATAGCTTTTTCATTGCAAGTCTCTTTAAATGTTCTGATGTCAGATTTCTTTCCCCAAATAAAATCATGATAAAATAACTTATCTTCCCTATATTTCCAGGAGCCTAATTCATAATCAAGACTCCTTCTTACATTATCATCCTCTACCATGTTACAGTGTTACAGAGTAGCAGACATTAGGTCTTTACCTAATTCAACAATAATTTGATACATCCACTGTAATGCTACCTACCAGGCAGATGTTAGGTCAAAGTTAGGTTGCTGCAAAAATATCAGTTGTTATTTCAGCAGATTGCTATACTTATGTACCGAGTGGGTGGTTAAAAACTGTCCTGTGCTCTTTTCCTGGTATATCAACTACATAGTGGCCAAAATGTGTTGGCATGTTCGATGCTTAAAATGGGCTATGCTCTAAAGTTGGTTTAGGAACAGGCTCCTGGTAATTCACTTGGGAAGCATTTTCCTTCAAACAAGGTGCAGCTATTTTCATGCACAGAGCAGCTCTAATACGTCTATGCGCATATAGATGATGGAGTTCTGAAGCATCTGACAAGCCTGGTAGATGTTAGCAGGAAAAGGCAAAACCGATTGCATAGGAATGATGTGTTTACAGTAAGATGAGTACAAAATGTGATTTAACCCTTTTACTCTACGCCCTTGGTTCTGCCATATCAGCATTGAATTGCCCCCAATGCAGCTGGCCTTCTGTAGATAGAGTGGCTATTATATTACATATCAGGAGCGTTTTCTGCTGTGGATTTGGTTAAATGTATAAATGGACAGAAACAAAAACCTTTCTTTTGAAACATGTTAATCTGCTCTTGTTCTAAAAAAAATGAAGGGCATTCCATGTTAAAAGTGGTCAGGAAACATGAAAATCTCAGACAGTGGTAAATTGGCTAAAGAGAAAATAAGTGATAGGCTCCAGTTCACAACTGATCAGTCGGACCAAATACATTAGAATGTCTAGTTGGTTAAGAAACAAATGCATCACAGTTTCTCAACCGACAGCTTCATTAAAGAACGAAGAAGGCTGTTGCAATATCTTGACTGTCTTGACAGCAAATGTTCTCCAAAAAGAAAATCATAGTGACCCAAAGCAGAACTTCAAACCATGAAACCAGGATTCTGAAAAACACTAATAAAATGAACAATATCAAAAAAACAAATGAGCATCAGGCACCAACTGTGACTCTGAGGGACTAAATATTAGTCGTTAGTATTGCATAAAAATGCTGGTGTGCTCCCGTCCTTCCTGCGTGCAGTGAAGAAAAGTGGCCCAGGGTCTGTTGCTGATTCTGTGGTCCTGATCCATGAGCACTGAAAAGCCTGAATGCAAGTGACACCTTGACACCTTTTTCACGGCATCAGGCACCAAGTTTTTAAAACAAGTGGGCAGAAACAGAGCAAGATATAGCAGCTCTAACCAATGCAATGGTAAATTCAGATATAGCCTACTTCAGATATACAGTTTGTCTCATATATCGTGTGATGCTTCTCCTGATATTTTCATCTATTGCGCCTGCCCATTAAGATGGGATCAGTACAATGCCAAATTTAAAAATTTTAAATTTAAAAATTAATTTAAAGATATTCTCAAAGACCTTGCATTTGAGTGACACTCAAGACAGCATACTGAAGTGAAACAAGTTCAATCAAGGTCATAGTGAAAAACATTGTTCATTCCACTAGTGCATTTTAACATTTTAACAGGGCATTACAGTCATCATGCCCAGAGCTGTGATGGAGCCTACCAGCCTACCTGTCTCATATCAAGCAGCAGGCAATCTTTAGCTCATTGATGGTGAGACGGTTCAGTTATTGGCATCACAAAGTATATCTAGTGCTGTAATCCAACAGTAAGGACTCAATGACATCAGGGTCAAGCAATACAGTTCAGCATCAGCATGGAACTGGAATATCAAAGTGCAGCAAATAATGCAAATATGTGACTTTATCAAAGCAAATGGTTATCATCAAAAGATGTCTCTCTCAGTCTCTCTTTCACTCTGAATAGCTTGTGTTCTCTTTTCCCTGACTCTGTTCGTGTTTTCTCATTTCTTTTCTATCTGCATATTTATGATGTTGTTTACAGTGGAGCGTTCCACGTTAGAGAATCTGAAGCGAGTCGAAAGCAGTGAGTCGTGTGTGATCTCTGACAGAGCGGCTTCTATTTGAGAATAGAGGGCAGCATCAGAGGGTGGAACATTAAGCTTCAAACCACTCATTTACAGCTGCTGACTGCACTCTCTGAAAGCAGAGAGAAAAGTTTATTGAGCATGTGAAATGTCGGCCCTGTGTGTCCCTGGCAAATTGTGATACAGTAACACCATGCATAAGACAGGTATAAGGGTATATGGAGTTGGATCACACGCTGTGGTCAAAGAGCAGAAAAAGTTTTTTTTTTCCCCCATTTCTTTAGTATTTTTTCTGTCCTTTATCCAGAGCTATTAGTGTGTGTGTGTGTGTGAGTGTGTGTGTCTGTGTTTAAAGTGGAATTATTGAAATTGTAAATTATGTTAATTGATTAATTATGTCTTCTGTCTACTTGTTACAGAATACTGTTCATATTTATAGATTTAGATTTATGTGAAGACCTATAATATTTAAACACATAAAAACATAAAAACAGATAAAAACATAAAAAAGATAAACAGAAACAGAAAATACACACAAAAGTATGTATGCACATAGGCACACATTAAATCAAGAGGTGCCATTTGTAATTATGGTTTGTGAAAAAACCCAGACCCTAAGGTGGCTGGACACATTCCCATTTGAGTGTAGGCAAGGTAGCAAAAGATGACAATTACCTGCAAAGGTTCATTTTTTTATGTAACATTTTAACGATATGCTTGCTCATGATCTGTATCTTTGACACTGGATTTGCCCATTGACTCCCATTGACGGATGTGACATGATCAAGTTTAACAGGTTTAAACCAAAAATGGCAATGCTGCTTTGAGACCGTAAATGTGTCCAACTGTTCTGGGGTCCACAAATGCAGCCTTGTGTGGTTTTCCTCTCGGTGTTAAACTCAGATAAGTGATAAAGAATACTTTAAGACTTGTAGAGTAAAGTGACATTTAAGGTAGACAAGATATTCACAAAATATTTAGGTGTGACATGATCAGGTAACAGGTTTAAAACAAAAATGGCAATGCTGCTTTGAGACCATTGGACTTTAAATTATCACCATTCTGTCTTCCACATTTATGAAAGGTTGGGTATGAATGAGTCAATGTATTATAATTTTTAAAAGAACACCATTTAGAAGTGTCTTAATTTATTTTGAAGATTTTTCTAACTATATTTCAATCGCAAGATGTCTGTTTCTAACCTCTGATCTCTGAAAGAATTTTGTCAATATCAGTGTCTAACAGAGATGGCACCACTGAGAACACAAGGGTATTCAGGCTTTCAGGCATATTCAGGCAGGTATTCAATTGAATGTCCCTGTTAAGTGTTACATGTTCTTAGGGACACCAGGCAAGTTATGGAAGTGACTATGAAGCCGATAAATTAACCTAAAAGCATGAATTCTTGCGTTGTGGGATGGAGCGATATTTGTTTCACTTCAAAAGGAATCTGTATATTTTCTTTTGAATTGAATCTGAAACTGTATGTAGTATTTTGAAATTGAATCTGGCTAAATGTAAATGAATTCCACTGACAATTGTGCTCTCATGTGCATGCGCTTCATGGTGCCGCTTCTCAGTGACTAGACTTTGATCATACATTAGTTTATTTGATTTATATCTAGCCTACATCTCAAGACAGAAAACCAATCACCTCTCACACATTATCTGTTATAGTAATAAGTTGTATTTGTGTCATGTAAAGTGAGCTCACTGTTGTAAATAAAAGTAAAATCTTACTGTTTTCTTGTGATAGAATGCTGGCTCATAAGTACACATATGTTTGATTTGAGATGACTGCATGGTTTCATCTAGAGGCAAGTTGGATATCTCTTCTTTGTAGTATTGGAGCAGAAACCTCACACTAGCAGGCTTAGAAAAGGCGACCGCAGCCAAGTCCTTCTTCTATAATAGCTATTATGCTCATATGACAGCTATATCAGAGACAGTTTAATAGGAGAAGACTCACTGCTTAAAAAAATCCTGCATAGAGATGTATTGCGTCACTTTGTAACGTAAAAATGGCGAATGAAAGTAGCCAATTGCATCGTTGGATGTGGTGTGACTGAGGGTTAGCCTTTTGTTTACTCCATCACCATGGTAATAGCCATGCCGCACATGTTGACGCGGGCATAATCAGCAAATTGCTGTTTTAAATAATGTCTTTAAGTAGTGAAATAAAAACTTGAAACATGACATCATCTTAAGGATGTGAAACTAAGCAACACATCTATATAACAAACATGTACAGACATGAAACGCTGTAGACTTAGTTTCTGTGATTAAGAAAGGTGGACTCTGCAGCAACCACACCCTGAGAATAGGAGGAGGACAACATGCCTACCTCTCTGCTGATCAGGTGGCTCCCAGATGCACATGCGGGTGTTCTAGCACTCAACATAAATTGAAATTGAATTGTGAGAATTGAAATTGAATTTTGAGAACTGAATATGGATATGGGTGAGAGCAGAATTTTCAGTGAACTTAATTTAGCCAGATTCAATTTCAAGAAATCGCAGACAGTTTCAGTTTTAAAATCAATTACAAACATTTTTTTTTTGTGTCATCTATTATATTGCTTTATTATCTTATTGCTTCATTATCAAATCATTATCATTATTATTATTATTGTGTGTCTATATGCCTGTGTGTGTGTGTGTGTGATCAGGCAAATAGGCAACAGGCCTTTTTTATTGTACCAGTGTTCATAGGCCTGGTTGTCAGGTGGAAAATTTGTGACGGAGGCCGGAGTTTCGGGCCTTAAGGCTATTATATGATTATATTTGCATCATTATAAGTTATAAGATAACCAAGGCATTGAACTGGTTCCTGAAACAAAAACAAAATCCATTGAAAACCACTGGTATTCAGAAACAAAAACAAAAACAAAAACATACATTTATTCAAAATAATGGCACTGGTCAAGAAAAACAGATTACAGAACATTTCCATGTAACACAATATTCTCATTTAGAAATGTGTGTGTGTATTTTACTAGTGTGATTACTGCTATTGTAAAGTTTACAATGTATGATGTGTAGAACTTGCTACAGATTGTTGCATTTATGCAGAATGTTGTTCAAAGGTTTATTTACAGAACAACCCTACACATTCTATATTATCACATCTTTGGGAGGCGAACTATTTAATATTTTATCTTTATTATATTTTATATATATTATTATAATATCATATACTATATAATATTATAATAATATATTATATACATACTATATAAGGTTGATAATCAGTTGTTGGATTGTACTTTCAGTTTTATTTAGAAAGTGACAAAAATGCATAGGCCTAGTAAGCAAGAACTGCTCATAATTGTCAATGAGACACCTTACTGGTACTTACTGTCACACCCAATATTTAAATATATCTTTCCCTTTCTCACATTATTAACACTAACTCTTTGCTCCATCATTTAGCATTAGCTGCTGTTTTGCTAGTCAGTCTATATCATATTTTCTTGTTATTTTTCTTACCTACTGCACTCAGTAACCTTGAACAACAGGGCAATGGGTTGAAACGCACTGGAATTTAACATTCAATGCTGCTGTAACACATCCATCACTCAGGCCTAAAGTTTCATCTAATCTGAAATAAGTCACACAGGCAAAGTATTGAAAAAAACTGTAAAATGTCTTCATGTAACCTCCACAGCTGAATAAAGCAGATCCTCAAATTCATACAAATATCTGGCATTTTATTGGCATTATACATGAGACAATAAAGGTCCATGGAACTGCCCACATTCAAATAAGGGAGGTTCATCACCAAGGAAGTGATGAGAGGTCTGTAAAGTGCACTGCATGCAAACCAAGTCTTCACATCACATGTGCTCAGGCAGCGGCTCCAACATCATCTTCTCATCACACTGTAAAGTCTACAACAGGGTTCAAAGGTAAGTGTATTTTTGAGTCTTATAGGTGCTGGACAGTGTTTATAGCAAAAAATGTGTTTTGACCGCATATATGTACCATAAATTATTAAATATTACTTTTACCATTGTAGATTGGAAAGATTATCATTGTAGACTATTATAAAGTTCATACCAAGTAAAATGTTGTTTTTTTTACCCATTATTGTTAATACACTTTTCTTTTATGGTTAAACAATGAGTTGTTTTTCATCTTTATTTAAATTTGTAATGAAGATGACATATTTCAATAACAAAAAAAAGAATGTGGGCTGAAAAAAAAAGCTAAACATGAAACTGGTAAGAGAAACCGGTTTGGTAACATGTTTACGTGTCCTGTAAATGGCATTAACATCATCATGAAAGCCTGAACCACCTCTGTCTTATAAAGGCTCCACCTACATATTTTTTATATAAGACCACCATTCAGAAATGTATTGATTTATTTTGAAGATCTTTTTTAACTATATTTCAATCTCTATTATGTTAATGTCTAACCCATGAGCTCAGAGAGAATTTTATCAATACCGGTGTCTAACAGAGATGGCACCACTAAGAAAATGAAGGTATTCAGGCAATACTGGTGACTGCCAGAGATGCCGTTGTAAGGGTAGAAGCCGTTCAAGTGTAGCGCCCCCTACTGGTGACTACGCCACCCCTTGTCTTTATGCCTTTAGAGCAAGTAACTCTGTCCCAAAAAATCCACAAGGCAAAGGTTTATAAAAGTATAAAAGTACAATCTTTATTAAATACACATTAAAACTCCCATATGAAATGTTGCAATAAGTTAAAATTAAATAGACACATGGAGGGGGGGACAGAAGTTTCCACACTATCTTGCCAGGCTACCAGCCTATTTAGCTGACCGGTGGCTATACCAAGGGCCAGCCCCCTTGTACACACGTGAAGGGAACAAACCCCTAAGGCAGAACACAAACAGTTCAGAGTATTCAAGCACACTTAATCTGATAGAGCTCACACACTCACACCGTAACATTCAGGTGGCTAGTAACAAGAGGAGGCTATATGCCCTTTTTAGGCAGCTGCTAACCGCCAATAGAGCTGGGCCATGACCGGGAACTACAGAAGTTATGGCAGGGGGAAGACAAACAAATAAAGGAAAGAGAAAAAAAACACAAAATAGTAAACCCCCCTCAGCCGGTAGACCACTATACAATTCAATTACTCATCCCTCTGGCCAGCAGGACAGAGGGGGGGGGGATAGTCCTAACACACAGACCAAAACCAAAAGGCAGCAGCAGCTAGCACCAGACGCACACACACTTCATACACTCGTTGGGAAAAAACAACTTAAAAGAGAACAGCAGTTGAACTGCGCATAAGGATCTATGGCTTGTTACGCTACATATGCACACCGTCTGAATGAACGTAGGGAACCCTGCTACTCAGTCCGCCGCTGGCTTGACAAATACCAGACACACATAAGCAGTCACGCCTCTATTGTCAGCCCTACTACCCAAGCAATGTCAGCTTACGGTGAAAACGCAAGGATGTCTATAAAGGTGCCAGTGCCTAATTACGGACCAATTGCATAAGACAGCACATACACAGGGGTATGGGAGAAAAAACAAATTAGAAAAACAAGGGAAACGAACAACAGAACTACTTTGCGCTCACTCCTACAGGCTACAATCACCCCCTCCAATTGAATCGGTGGCCCGACGATCGCAGCTTATGCTTCCCCATCCTCCCCACTGGCTATGACGGTGCTCCGGGGAAGTCGGTGAGGATTAGAATGGCAGCCTGCTGTGGCTCGGGTAGTACGCCGCAACGACAGGGGCGCACCTTCCAGTGGAACAGTCATCTCATCTGGGGCTCTAGGTGGCCCCAGAGTTTCAGACAGCAGGGTTTCTTCTTGGTCTGCTCCAGTTTGGGGCATGGGCTCGTGGGATGCCAGATCTTCAGACAGGGGCTCCCCTGCTCCCAGGGCCAGGTGTCTGGCCGGATCTGGGTCTTCTTGGGGCCTCCGCCCACCATACATCACCACCATGCCGTCAGATGGATCCGAATCTGTGGGAGTAGGGCCTCTACCCACACGTTCTCCATTTGTCTGCATCACAGGGGGGGCGTCCCCAGCGGTCTCTGGCTACCACCCCTCTGGCACTGCCCTTAGCTCGGTCCGATGAACTTGCCGGCAGGGTCCTCCGGCCAAGGGAGCCACTGTATAGACAGTACCTGCGCTACGTAGTACCTGGAACATATTGGAATGCCAATGGTCTTGGATCTTGTTCCGACCCTGGACATGATTGCACAGGAGTACCAGCTGGCCCTCCCGAAACCCGGCATCGTTCACTTGTCACTTGGTCATTGTGGCCTTGATTCCGCCTCCGTGCCTGATCAGCGGCCCGCTGCCTGACATGTTTACACTCTGCTGGTGCCTTTGGACCCACTCCTCCAAGCTATCAAGGCCATGAGGCGTGCCGCTGTTGCCCAGAAGAAAGTCCACAGGCAGTCTAGGATGCTGCACGAACATTAGAAAATACGGTGAGTAGCCCGTGGTCTGGTGAGGGGTGGTGTTGTAGGCATAGGCGAGCTGGGGCAGATGCTGGGGCCACCGGCGCTTCTCGGCCACTGGTAATGTGCGTAACAGGTCATGCAATGTCCTGTTGAACCTTTCGCACCGACCGTTTCCTTGTGGGTGGTAGGGTGGTTTTCTGCTTTTCTGAATTTCCGCACATCTGACAAAGCTGTTTGATCACCAGGCTCTTGAAATTCCGCCCTTGGTCGGAGTGTATCCGCGCCGGTGGCCCGAACCTCTGGAACCACTGCTGCACCAAGACACGGGCTACGGTGGTCTGATTGTGAGTTGGAATGGCCTGAGCATACTTTGTGAAGACATCTGTGAGGACTAGCACATTCTCTCTGCCGTCGCTTGCACGATCTAGGGATGTGAAGTCCATAGCCAGAATTTAATTTGGCCTACCCTCTTGCAGCATGCCCCAATAGGCCCGCACCTTTGGTAGCACAGCCTTCCCCACCTCTGACATTTCTGGCAGCACTGCTCCACATCTCGGGCCATATTTGGCCAAAAACAGCGGGCTCGCAGGAGTTGAAGGGTCCTCTCTGCTCCTTGATGGTCGTCATGCACACTCCGCAGCACTTCTTTCCGTAGGCATTGGGGCAGCAGTAGTTGGAGAACTTCAGGGCCATTACTCGAGGCTTGAACAAGGCGGTACATCACTCCCTCACGTTCCACCAGCCGGTCCCACTGACGGAGAAGAATCTGGCTAGCCTGCGGCAGCGATTCACATTCTTCAGCACACGGCCACTGCCCCCTTTGATTGTGCCGACGGACCGGCCCAATGACCGGGTCAGTTTCCTGCAGGCTCTGCAGATCTTGAGGCATACGCCCTGGCAAAGCAGTCATCTCTTCACAGTGGCCCTCCACAGCCGAAGGCTGGAATCTCTAAGCCAAGGCCCCCAGTGCTGGCACCACAGTGCCAAAGGAGAACCGCTCCAAGTACTGCCTGGACAGGGCATCAGCATTCTGATTATTCCTGCCTGGATGGTACTTGTTAATGAAATTGAAAGAGGCAAGCTGTGAGGCCCATCGCTGTTCGAGTGCACCCAGTTTTGCTATCTGCAGGTGGCTGAGCGGGTTGTTATCAGTTAAGATGGTGAACTGGTTCCCGAGCAGATACTCTTAGAACTTCTCTGTAACTGCCCACTTTACTGCAAGGAGCTCCAGCTTCATAGAGCTGTAGTTTTCCATGTTCCTCTCTGTCGGCTTAAAACTGGGTGGCTCCAGCAAAAAGTCCACCGTCTCCAGCTGGGGACATGAGACTGGGACCATGGTGAGTGCACCCACCTTGAGGCAGACACCTTCCCTTGGACTCTGACCCTAAAGGGCTTGGTGGCGTTAATGATGGCCTTAATCCTTTCACACTGCTTCAAAGCCTGTCGAGCCGCTGGGCCTGCTGATTCAGTCAGAGGGGAATGAAAGAGCTGGGAGCCTAACTGTTCAAAAAGAGACTGGTAACATTCTCAAAGAACATTCATTCCTAATATACCTGGTACGGCTGTCTTATGGTAAATCGACACGGTATCCCCAGGGTCTTTAACTATCAACACCCCCCTCCCCGAAATGCATTGCCCCAACACGACTATCTCCATCTCCACATAACCACTGTACGGTATGTCCAGCCCATTTGCTGCCTTCAGGCCAAGCCAATTACACTCTCTCCTCTGCAAATGTGCAAAATGTTCATTAATGTAACTCTCAGTAATGGTGGTGACCATGGACCCAGTATCCACAAGGTAAGGAACGGCTACCCCCCCCATACTGACATTTAGAACAGGACACTTTCCCACTAACTGGCTACGAGAGTGCAAACAAGCAGAGCCAGATACCTCTCCCCCCAGTGCATGGCTCTGTACACTGGGCGGCTCTAGTTTCCCGGCAAGCTTGTGGTACTAGCAGCAGGGGGCTGTGTGGAGGCATTATCGCCCGATGGTGAAGGGTTGGGCCTACTAGTTGGGGGAGGAGGGACCGGACAATAACGAGCTATGTGCCCTGGTTGTTCACATTTAAGACAGATAGGTCACCCGTCTGGTGCCTGCCTACAGCGACCCCCCCTGTAAGGCTGGAAAGCGGGAGTCTTTGTCTGTTGCTGTCCCAAATGTTTCACTAGCAGATCTATCTGGGCTTGTTGTTTTAACACCAAATCTTTCAATTCAGCCAGCTCAGAGTTCTGAGTGAGCGTGGCCTCACATTGTGATGTGTACTGGACTTCACTGTTATGTGCCACAGTGCGATGGCCACGATCACGCCCCGTCTGGTCCTCCTCCACCCACCTAGTGGCTTCCCGGCGCACGTCCAAAATTGTCCAATGCACATTCTCTTGCACCAACTTCTTAAGCTCTCTTCACAAGGTAGGGTCATAAACATTTTCACAAAATTGGTCCCTCAAAACTAAATCAGGGTTAGTCATACAGTCACTTTTTGACATTTTGAACTTCTCCATGAGCTCCATTAGTGCATGTGAAAATTCAAACAAAGACTTGTTTTCTTTTTGTTTCCTATCAAAAAAACCGCTGTTGCCACAGTACATAAGATTTAGCACAACCATAAACCTCTTTTAAAACTTTAACAATTTCTACTGGGTCTTCTCTAGTTGCTGTGGGCCGATATTTAATTTCATTTCGGGCTTCACCCTCGAGGTGATCATACAAAAAGGTGGCTTTCTCATGGTTGGACATGTGTACGAATACAGCTCTCGGCCTCCTCCACCCATTCTTCAACCAACAAAGACCACCCACAGAAGCACCAGAGAATTTAGGACACTGTCTCTCTCTGGGAATATACAATATTTGAAATTTATGTTGCCCAGACTGAGCACCATCTGAAAGTCTTTTGTTCTCCGCTTGGAGCTGCTGCAGGCGATCTCGTAGCTGCTGGAGCTCCACCATCTTGTCAGCTGCTGTTCTCTACACCCACACACACAAACACGCTGCTGCGCCAAAAACAAACCACCAAACAAAAATGGAATCCTATTGCAACACTTCACAGGAATCGTCCTGCCGACTACACCAAAGTTGTAGCGCCCCCTACTGGTGACTACGCCACCCCTTGTCTTTATGCCTTTAGAGCAAGGGGAACTCTGTCCCAGTCTAGTAACAAGAGGAGGCTATATGCCCTTTTGAGGCAGCGGCTAACCGCCAATAGAGCTGGGCCATGACCGGGAACTACAGAAGTTATGGCAGGGGGAAGACAAACAAATAAAGCAAAGAAAAAAAAAAAAAAAACACAAAATAGTAAACCCCCGGTAGACCACTATACAATTCAATTACTCATCCCTCTGGCCAGCAGGGGGGGGGGGGGGGAATAGTCAAAACACAAAGACCAAAACCAAAAGGCAGCAGCAGCTAGCACCAGACGCACACACACTTCATACTCTCGTTGGGAAAAAAACAACTTAAAAGAGAACAGCAGCTGAACTGCGCATAAGGATCTATGGCTTGTTACGCTACATATGCACACCGTCTGAATGAACGTAGGGAACCCTGCTACTCAGTCTGCCGCTGGCTTGACAAATACCAGACACACATAAGCAGTCATGCCTCCGTCGTCAGCCCTACTACCCAAGCAATGTCAGCTCACGGTGAAATCGCCACCCTTAACGCTGTCAGCCACGCCGCCCAGAGCTAAACGCCGGCAGCCACAAAGCTAATGCCCGGAAAGAAATTCCTGACAAGGACCCCAAGGGTGTCTATAAAGGTGCCAGTGCCTAATTATGGACCAATCGCGTAAGACAGCACATACACAGGGGTATGGGGGAAAAAATAAATTAGAAAAATAAGGGAAACGAACAACAGAAAAAAAAAAAAAAATCCTTTGAGACCAATGATTGTACTGTGCCCTCTGAATTCACACCCATTCTCCACCCATTATCTCCAAAAGGGATGTGCCCAAATGCCCGAATCGTCGCGGCAACTTTTTTTGCCGTCACATGCGTAACCTGATGAACATGTGGCAACTGCTGCGCTGTGACTCGTCTCATGGAAAAACGTCAACAGCAGATGAGACTATCTAGTTGAGATGAAACTAACTAGTAAGCATAATGGCCACTGCCCGGCATAACAGTGTTGTAAACAATGCAGGACAGAAACCTGATGAGATCAGGATTGCTGAGGAAAATGTGCCATGGTGAGATGGAGAGTGCCCAGACACTGAGGTAGCTAGTTGTTTTTGTGATGACCGACTGGACCACAGCATCAGTCCCATGCTGTACCCTATGTAGCGTGGTCATGTATGTGGCCCCCAAAGTCAAACTGCTTCCTACGCGCCTGTATACTGTATCATATTTCCTATTTAAGCCAACGTATGTCAGTAATGTTATCCAGCTGGTTGTCATTCAGTAAAATACCACCACTTCTTTATTTAAACCGTTACATTAGCTAGTTCGCTAGCGTTGGCTCGCTAACATCTATGCAGTAAGTGGTAGCTGCCAGACCTGAAATAAAGTCAATCTTCTCTAAATCCAAACAGTAACAACTTAAACTATTAGGCTTGAAATGATGCCAAACACTTGTGGATTATGACAGATAAATCCACAAAACCCTCAGTAACTTCAGAAAGACATAATGACCAATTTATTGGTAAAATTCCAGTGCAAAGTTCAGGAAGTAAACAAATGTTGGCATACATTGCCTCAGCCCCTCACTCCACTTCAACCCTCGCAATGTTCTCAAAAGCAGTTTATTAGTTTAAATTCATGGCTTGGAATATTTTATTCAACAAGGAATAACCAAACTACATACAAAGTTGACCAGTCATAGACTTAACTTGCAATGGCCCTCTCAGACCACTCTCTCAGGCCAGCCATCTGTTCATGTCACGTTTTAGTATCAGCTCAGCATGGATAGAACCTGGCCAAAGCAATTACGAAAATCATAATGGGTGCCAGGTACAACATTGAGCCAGGAGTTGAGTAGAGTAGAGTTGTACTACAATGGTGTAGGGAAAATGGGGCAATAGGGTGCATTGGAATCATCTTGGTCCAAGGATTCCAAGGTACTTCCAAGTACCAGTTGTTCTAAAATCGTCTGCACAGGTGAATGCACTGCCAACTTTGACCAGTTAGTGCTGACATGAAACTTGGTAAAATTAGTCATGGGACTGTGCCCAATCCGTGTGCAAAATTTCAGCATTTGGTTGTATGGGTTACCATAGACTTCAATTCAAACAGATGAATAACAATAAGAAGAAGAAACGGTAGAAACACAGTGGTGGCCTATTGCTATAAAAATAAGATACCTTACAACCTGTGAAAATACACTAGATTGGAGGACATCACATCAAATTTTTCAAAAATGTTCTGGGGGTGGACCCCCAGTCCTCCTTATTATCTGTGCACAAACATGTCACAAATGCTTCCAATTGTATTTGTTGATCTACAAGTGCTGAAGCAGCTTATATTGTTGCCTTGTATGGATTTTTAGCCTACATCAGCAATGTGTTGTCCACACAACATATGTTCGGCAATATTACTTTGAGACAAATGATGTTTACGCCTATTTAGTGAGCAAGCCACCCAAAGATGACATCATAGACACACCTCTGTAGGAAAGCAGATCAAGACTGATGCCACTACCATACTCATAAGTATGCTTGGGTGTAAACAGCATTATTTTGTTATGCCCACCAGGAGCAAACAGTATTGTTGGCTATAGACACCATGGGTGCAAAGAAAATCTACTTTTTTTCTCTTTCTATTTGCACAGAAATCATGTTACACTTAGATGGAAAAGTCATCGATGCAGGAATAAAATTGCAAATAAAAGCAGCGGTTATAGTGAACTGTGTTTTCAGATTTAATTATTTGTTTTTCTCCTTTTTTAATTCTACAGCAGTCCAACTGTGATCCTCAGTATGACTACAGAAGGAATATTGCGTCTGGTCTCATGGAACACCTGTGGATTAAAAACAAAAATGACTCAAGTACAACAAGAGCTTGACAAGCTGAATGCATCTATAGTGTTCCTGCAGGAGACACATATTGGACCAAATGATGAGAAGTTATTAGAACATTTTTCTGAATGGCATTCCTACTTCACTGTGTATAAACCGAAAACCAGAGGAGTGGCAATACTGATAAAGGTTAATTTACAGTTTAAATACATATGCCATGATGAGGACTACGATGGAGGTTACGTTGTGCTATTTTGTCAGATTAATGGTCACACCTACACGCTTGTTAATGTATATAAACACAAACATGATACAGAGATGTTGGTGAGATTGGTACAGTACCTCCAACAGACTGCAGATGGTACATTAGTGATTGGGGGGGATTTCAATGGAGTGTTTGACCCCATCTGGGATAGAAAGAATGTACGTGAAGGGGCTAAACCTGATAAACATTTAGGACACTTCATTTCCTCTCTGACTGTCACTGATGTTTGGTCTACAATAAATGCAACAGTGACAGGTTATACATGTACACAGAGAGAGAGTTCATCACGGATAGACATGTTCTTCATGCTAACAAAAGACATGAACTCTGTTAAGAAAATTAATGTCCAGGAGAGTACAAACTCTGATCATGAAATGTTGGCTTTGGAACTACAGCAGAAAGACAACCCTAAACCATTACAAGGCGAGTTAAATAAAATCTTAAAAATGTTAGAGAAGTATAGATGTATTAAATCAGATTTCAATGACAGGAAAATCGGTGGAGCTGAGATACTGATGGCCATTAACAGTCTGAGTATCTGTTGCCGGGGAACAAATAATGAACATGTGATTGAAAAGTACAGAAAGAATAGCTTCCAAAAGTCAGAGGAATTGAAACTTAGGTACCTCCACTTAACAAAAAAAAACCCCATCAGATTCAAAGATGATTTAGAGTGCAGGTGTAGCACCAGTGCCTGTTCCTCAGCTGACCACTTAGTATTTGCCAAAGTGCTTGAAACATACATACAAGCACAACTCCAGTCTAGTTTTAAACATTGCAGTGGAGGATTAGATTACACTTTGTATTACATTTTCCTATTTAAGCCAGTTGCACAGAAAATATGCATTGCTTTTTTAGATACAATACTAAAAATAGATTGTTGCAGAGATTTAACAGTCATTTCAAAGCTACTGGCTGATGACCCTGAATCAGATGCCCATAAACTACTGTTGGAGGGCTGTCCTCTCACTAAAACTGTGCTAACTCTGGCTTTAAAACATTTAGCTGACCAGATAAAGTCAAAGAAGTACAATGTGACTCTCAGTAAAAACAGCTTTACTCTTCATGTCTATGGAAACCAAATGTCTGAATCTATAGAGGAGTCAGTTCAAAAAGTCAAAGAATCAGGCCTTATACTCAATGAAATTTACAGCATAAATGAAGGCACTAATTAGGCTAATTTATTCCACAGTTTTAGTTTCTTAAATGAGTATTGTTTGAAAAATGTATGCTGAAGATAATAAGTGAGCCTTGAGCCGCAAGTCTTATGTTTACCTACACCAAGTTTTTTTTTTTTTTTTTTTTTTTAAATCAAGCTTTATGTATTTTATGTATAACCTTATTTTATCTATAATTTATCCTACCTTACTAAATTACTATGGCTTAACCATACTATTTGTATACTTTATTATAACCATTATACAAGGTTTTTATTATGTTTCAGTATAAACTTTTGTTATTTGTGCTGTTAGACTTGGAGTTAGAAAACTGCTGTTATGAGAGGAACAGAGAAGTCCGTCTCTGCGTGCTCTCTTTGTTTATGCTCTCAAACTGTGTGTGTGTAAGACAATGTATGTACTGTTATCATGGCATTATAAGAAATAAAACTGAATGGATCATGTAAAATTACAATACTGTTGTGGGTTTTGGCCATTTTATGTATTACTGTAGTACTTCTTATGTTGTTACAAGTGTCAGAACCACTGGCTCGTGAAAATGTTTAAGACATGAAGGGAGACCACACCGATTTGCAGGCTTAAACAATACATTTTTATTTTACAAAATAAAGCATGTCAGTAGTGTGCTAACCAAAAAAAGTGTCGTGCATATCAGTAATGGAAAAGGTGTAGTGCAGATGTAAAGTAAGGAGCCGGAGCTGCCGTCGCCCTGACCAAACGGTTGGCACAAGACGAATGAGCCCGAGGTGAGACAGCGAGAGCAGACAGGAAGGCCTCCTTTTAAACGCCACCCCATCAGCCCTCAGATTGTCCACATCCAAGTCACAGCTCCCCCTACAGGTTTAGAGATGGAAAAACTCAAGTCACAGCAAAGCTGGGTGTGACACAAGCAGTTAAGTCATTCAAACATTTGCAGCTTGTCAGACCTCTTTTGAAATGTCTGAAGTCAAACTGATAATATTATGAATCAGTTGCTGCCAATGTGATTTTGAGTGTGGTTCTAACATTTGTAAAATGGGAAGCATTAAATTTACATTTATTTAATTCAAATTCAATGCTTTATTGCCAGTACAATAAGCCATCTGGAATATGTTTTAGTGTTTGTATTTGAGAATAGAGGGCAGCATTAGAGGGTGGAACATTGAGCTTCAAACCACTCATTTACAGCTGCAGACTGCACTCTCTGAAAGCAGAGAGAAAAGTTTATTGAGCATGTGAAATGTCGGCCCTGTGTGTCAATGCAAATCCCTGGCAAATTGTGATATAGTAACACCATGCATAAGACAGGTTTAGGGTATATGGAGTTGGATCACACGCTGTGGTCAAAAAGCAGAAAAGGTTTTTTTTCCTCATTTCTTTAGTATTTTTTCTGTCCTTTATCCAGAGCTATTAGTGTGTGTGTGTGTGTGAGTGTGTGTGTGTGTCTGTGTTTAAAGTGGAATTATTGAATTCGTAAATTACAAAGAAAGAAATTATTAATTGATTAATTATGTCTTATGGCTACTTGTTACAGAATACTGTTCATATTTATAGATTCAGATTTATGCGAAGACCTATAATATTTAAACACATAAAAACATAAAAACAGATAAAAACATAAAAAAGATAAACAGAAACAGAAAATACACACAAAAGTATGCATGCACATAGGCACACATTAAATCAAGAGGTGCCATTTGTAATTGACCCTGAAGCAGCTGGACACATTTCCATTTGAGTGTAGGCAAGGTAGCAAAAGATGACAATTACCTGCAAAGGTTACATTTTTTATGTAACATTTTAACAATATGCTTGCTCATGATCTGTATCTTTGACACTGGATTTGCCCATTGACTCCCATTGACGGATGTGACATGATCAAGTTTAACAGGTTTAAACCAAAAATGGCAATGTTGCTTTGGGACCGTAAATAAGTCCAACTGTTCTGGGGTCCACAAATGCAGCCTTGTGTGGTTTTCCTCTCGGTGTTAAACTCAGATAAGTGATAAAGAATACTTCAAGACTTGTATAGTAAAGTGACATTTAAGGTAGACAAGATATTCACAAAATATTTAGGTGTGACATGATCAGGTAACAGGTTTAAAACAAAAATGGCAATGCTGCTTTGAGACCATTGGACTTTAAATTATCACCATTCTGTCTTCCACATTTATGAAAGGTTGGGAATGAATGAGTCAATGTTGTCAATGTAGTATAATTTTTAAAAGAACACCATTTAGAAGTGTCTTAATTTATTTTGAAGATTTTTCTAACTATATTTCTGTTTCTAACCTCTGATCTCTGAGAGAATTTTGTCATTATCAGTGTCTAACAGAGATGGCACCACTGAGAAAACGAGGGTATTCAGGCAATACAGATAAGTGCCAGAGATGGCGCTGTAAGGGTAAAAGCAGTTCAAGGACACAATTCAATTATTTATATTAAATATATAAATAATTAGTTTATATTAATTATAAGACTTGTTGAGTGACCGCCATATGAGTCAAGCCTCACCAAGGCCACTGCTGAAAGAGCCAGTTTCACTAGATCAGCAGTCTAGATCTAATGCTTCATGGGAGCTCTGGCCCCAGTCTTAACCTGAGAAGCACACTTAAAGCCTGATATCTTAAGTGCACCTACCACCGCCTTGGAGCAATATAATCGCTTCTGTCTTATGTAGGGACTACCCTTGGAGCGTATAAGTCGCTGTTATGTCATTATTGTCCTTTTGCTGATATCATGTTAATTTCTAGATGCCCCGTCTTGGTGCCAAAACCTTTTTTGTTATTGTATTAAAAGTTTTCTGTAATATCTTGTGTACCTTAAATGCCACCTTGATGAATTAAGTTTGCACTTATCCTTCTAAGATCTTTGCAAAGGAGCAGTCTGATCAGTAATAGTACATAAGGGTTCTGGCTTAGTACAGAGTGTTTTATGTTATCTATATTAAAAGAAATGTTATTGTATTGAGGGTTCTCTCTAATATCTCATATACCTTTAATGCCAACCTGATGAATTAAGTCCGCATTTACTCTACTAAAGTTGTTGCAGTAGAACAGTAGATCTTTAGTATTATATTAGGGTTCTTGCTTTAGTGCATCGTGTTGTATGTTATTCCAAAAAAGAAAACACATTGGGGCCTTGTCCACCCCTAGTGTATAAAAGGTGATGCAGTTTCTTTGTTCAGGAGCGGGATCTCAGGATTCTTTCTCCAGTTTGTGATGTATTTTTGCACTTAACTTTGCTGAGAGTCTTTTCCTTTTGGGACAAGTTTAATTTTAGCATTTATAATGTCGTATTTTTGGAACGTTGTGCACAAAGTATTTGGCCTGAGACTGTAAATTTTACATGACATTATGTCTTATGAAACAGTCATGAATGTTTTGTGATCAATTTATGATAGCTGCTATGAATGTGTTATATGCTCACCCGTCAAGTACAAATATTGTTTTTGAAGTATTCAATTGTATTTCCCTGTTAAGTTTTACATGTTCTTAGGGACACCAGGCAAGTCTTGGAAGTGACTATGAAGCTGATTAACCTAATTAACCTAAAAACAGCATGAAATCTTGCCTTGTGGGATGGAGCGATATTTGTTTCACTTCAAAAGGAATCTAGATATTTTCTTTTGAATTGAATCTGAAACTGTATGTAGTATTTTGAAACTGAAACTGGCTAAATGTAAATGATTTCCACTGACAATTGTGCTCTCATGTGCATGCGCTTGCCGGCATGGTGCCGCTTCTCAGTGACTAGACTTTGATCATACATTAGTTTATTTGATTTATATCTAGCCTACATCTCAAGACAGAAAACCTATCACCTCTCACACATTATCTGTTATAGTAATAAGTTGTATTTGTGTCATGTAAAGTGAGTTCACTGTTGTAAATAAAAGTAAAATCTTACTGTTTTCTTGTGATAGAATGCTGGCTCATAATTACACATATGTTTGATTTGAGGTGACTGCATGGTTTCATCTAGAGGCAAGTTGGATATCTCTTCTTTGCTGTATTGGAGCAGAAACCTCACACTAGCAGGCTTAGAACAGGCGACCGCAGCCAAGTCCTTCTTCTATAATAGCTATTATGCTCCTATGACAGCTATATCAGAGACAGTTTAATAGGAGAAGACGCATTGCTTAATCTTGAATAGAGATGTATTGTGGCACTTTGTAATGTAAAATTGGCGGAGTTGAGAAACTGGAGGTCCAGCCCTATAGTAAAAGTAGCCAACTGCCAATTGTTGGATGCAGTATGACTGAGGGTTAGCCTTTTGTTTACTCCATCACCATAGTAATAGCCATGCCGCAAATGTTGGCGCAGGCTTAATCAGCCAATTGCTGTTTTAAAGAATGTCTTTAAGTAACAATAAAATATTAGTAACAAGACTAAGTAATAAAAATATGAAACATGACATCACCTTAAGGATGTGAAACTACGCAACATATCTATATAACAAACACGTACAGACCTGAAACACTGTAGACTTGGTTTCTGTGATTAAGAAAGGTGGACTCTGCAGCAACCACACCCTGAGAATAGGAGGAGGACAACATGCCTACCTCTTTGTTGATCAGGTGGCTCCCAGATGCACATGCGGGTGTTCTAGCACAGAAAGAAACTGAATTTTTGAATTGAAATTGAACTGTGAGAATTGAAATTGAATTTTGAGAATTGAACATGGATATGGGCAAGAGCAGATTTTTTAGTGAACTTAATTTAGACTAGTTAATTTATTTTAATTAATTTAGCCAGATTCAAAAACAGTTTCAGTTTCAGATTCAATTACAAACAAATTTTTCATTCCAGTGTATCTTTAAATACAGCGGACCTATTTCTCATATACAGAAAGTGAAAGAAATATGTCTGGTCTTTACAGCACTGCTCAAACAAAACATGCAGGGTGTCCACCTCTGTATAGTGTGTGTGTCTCTCTCTCTCTCTGTGTGTGTGTGTGTGTGTGTGTGTGTGTGATCAGACAGATCACAGATAGGCAGACAGATAAGCAAACAACATTTTTTGTTGTACCAGTGTTCACAAGCCTTGTTGTCAGGTGGAAAAATGTGTGACGAAGCCCGCAGTTCCGGGCCTTAAGGCTATTCAATTTGCATATCATTATAAGTTAAGTTAAGATAACCAAGGCATTGAACTAGTTCCTGGAACAAAAACAAAATCCAGAAACCATTGGTATTCAGAAACAAAACCTAAACCATACTTTTCAATGTTCCAGAGCAGAAACATTTATTCAAAGTAATGGTACTAGTCAAGAAAAACAGATTACAGAACATTTCAATGTAACACAATATTGTCATTTAGGTATGTGTGTGTGTATTTTACTAGTGTGATTACTGCTATTGTAAAGTTTACAATGTATGATACGTAGAACTTATCAATTATATTTTATATCTATGTTAGGATAGAATGTTGTTCAAAGGCTTATTTACAGAACTACCCTACATATTCTATATTATCACAATCACATCTTTGGGAGGCAAACTATTTTTGTAAGAAAACAAAAAGATGAAGTTTGTCAATTTAAATGGATTACAAATGGAAAAGGTTGATAATCAATTGTTTTATCAATTTAGTTTTATTTAGAAAGTGACAAAAATGCATAGGCCTAGTAAGCAAGAACTGCTCATAAGGGCCAATGAGACACCTTACTGGTACCAATTACTGTCACACCCATTATTTGAATATATCTTTCTTTTCCTCACATTATTAACACTAACTCTTTGCTCCATCATTTAGCATTAGCTGCTGTTTTGCTAGTCAGTCTATATCATATTTTCTTGTTATTTTTCTTACCTACAGAACTCAGTAACCTTGAACAACAGCTATGGGTTGAAATGCACTGGAATTTAACATTCAATGCTGCTGTAACACATCCATCACTCAGGCCTAAAGTTTCATCTAATCTGAAATAAGTCACACAGGCAAAGTATTGAAAAATTTAGTAAAACGTTTTCATGTAACCTCCACAGCTGAATAAAGCAGATCCTCAAATTCATACAATCATACAAATACCTGGCATTTTATTGGCATTACGGCATTATGGATGTGACAATAAAGTTTCATGGAACTGCCCACATCCAAATACAAGGAAGTAATGAGAGGTCTATAAATGGCATTACATGCAAACCAAGTCTTCACATCACATGTGCTCAGGCAGCGGCTCCGACATCATCTTCTCATCACACTGTAAAGTCTACAACAGGGTTCAAAGGTAAGTGTATTATTTATTCTTATAGGTGCTGGATAATGTTTATAGCAAAAAATGTGTTTTGACCGCATATATGTACCATAAATGATGGTTAGGAAATTGCAGAAGATTTTTTAAATTTATATTTATGATTAAACAGAAGAAGCTTTCAAATGTTGCAGATTGGAAAGCTCATCATCATGGACAATTATAAAGTTCATACCAAGTAAAGTTGTTTTTCATTTTTATTTAAATTAGTTATTAAGATGACATATTACAATAATAAAAAAGTGGGGTGAAAAAAAAAGCTAAACATAAAACTGATAAGAGAAACCAGTTTGGTAACATGTTTACGTGTCCTGTAAATCGTGAAAGCCTGGATAACCACCTCTGTCTTATAAAGGCTCCATCTACATATTTTTTACATCCCTTAATTACGTCACAATTCTGATGATCCATCAATATTGGAAGCACTTATTACCAGTTCCACCTTATAGATCTACCTACAAACTTTTCACATTCCTTAATGTCATGATTCCTCAGGGTGTGACTGTGTTACTAATTGTCTGACTACAACTGACTTGACATCAAACGTTGTGTGCTGGTGTCAGCTGGGAAGAGACAGAGGAGACGGAGGAGATGGCATATCAGAGACTGTGACGTGCAAAGCCAGCGCAGAGACTGGTAGCATATGCTAGCTCCAGGATAGCAAAAATCATCAGTCGCTCTTAACAGGTAATGAGGACCACAAACATGAAGTGGGAAAAGATGAGAAAAGTTTGCAGGCAAAAACATCTGTGCCTCGGACTTCTCCGTCACCTACTGACCTTGACAGCAGCAATTATTCAAAAACCAATTGTTAGTTTCCACAGGCTTCTTCAGGGTGGAAATGTGGGTGAGGTTTCAACTCCATTTTTCCAATGTCACTGCCGAGGTCCATTGTGGACTCAGTTTGTGTTTGCACACTAAATATTTTAAACAGAGTTTTTGGTGTAAAACTAGTGGATTACCTTGTGTACCTAATAGGCTCACAGAACATTCCAAACATTTTCAAGAGCCTTATTAGCACTGCTAGAAGATGCTAATCAATGTATAATGGCAATGCAGTAAAAAATATGACACGTTTTAAAGCTGTCATTTTATGGTGGTTTATCCTGGATGGCTGGTGGGAATAACACTTTATCCTTCGTCTACCCTTCATATCTCATCCAAAAAGAGATGAAAAGTTAGTGTTGTTTTAACTGTTGTTAAATTATTTTTGGACATGTACATACATTGAAATTAGAGAATGTAATTCTAGGGAATTACTAATACATGAAAATGCAAACCTTACCTTTACAGCTTGATGTGAAATCTGTAGCAAATAGATGCATTATGATAATGGTTGCTAGCGGTTGCGTTGACAATACTAATTAGCTAACTTTGCGAAAGACCAATGTCCATATAATGTTTTTTACTTTAGCTGAAAACACTTTTTTAACAAGAGGTTCCATTCGTTTCTATGACAGCTAGTTTGACAGCATAATGACAGGGGAAGTTAGTTTGCTAATACATATACATTTACGCATTTAGCAGACAGTTTTATCCAAAGCGCCTTACATTTTGTCAACTATCAATTACTTCAGGGCCAATTTCCTCTAGAGCAACTTGGGGTTAAGTGCCTTGCTCAAGAGCATAATGGTGTCAACCAGGATTCGAACCCACAGTTTCCAGACTACTAGTATGCTACTAGCTTGACTACTACACTGCCACTGCCAAATATCTTGAATGTAGATAGTGTGCTGACAGCATCAAATCACAGCATACATATCCTTGTGTTAAAACAACAAGGTTTTTGGGTTCTTGCTAACTTTGTAAATACAATTGGGGGAAAAGCCAAACTAAAGATAATTTCTACCGTATATGGAGCTCCTTTTTTCGGCTAGCAATAGTCTATTGTGATGTTGCAGCACCTTTTTGAAAAGTTGAAATATTTTCAACATTGAGGCGCCGGAGTGGCCGCACAAAAGCAGCCACTAAAGGCACGGATCCCACTGGAAACAGTTAGGCCTTCTGCAGATGACCATTTCATTCGAACCTTGGTGCATTAACTGTGACTATTGTCTGGTTGAAGTACCTGTGGCACAGTGAATTAAGACTTGCATCAGCATCTTTTGTCAAGTGAATTGCAATTCAGAGTGTAATTGAAATTTGGTTGGAAAACAGGGCAACTTTTTTGCCACAACAGGACCTACGCAGTGTGAGAGTAAAACTGAAGAAAATATGGTCACTATCTGATGCATTATAATTCTTTATCATTGCTGTGCTAATAAGTGGGGTTTTTTTACAGGCTGAGCTTCAAGAACATCATGTCAGAAGCAACAGAGGTCAAACTTGTTTTTGTCACTTGGAACACTCGTGGTGTACGAGACACATCAGATTTCTGCAGCAAGTCTGAAGACATAATGAAAGAACTTCAGAAGCTGGGAGCTAGCATTGCCTTCCTCCAAGAAACACATATAGGGCCAAAGGGCAATGACATCCTTAGAAATATTAAAGACTGGCGCTCCTTCTTTACAGTGCATCATGCTCGAAGTAAAGGAGTTGCTATTTTGATAAGGGAAAGTCTCAATTTCACTTTTGAATTTAGTGATGAGGACTACGGAGGCAGCTACATTGTCCTTGTCTGTCAGCTAGAGGGAAAATGCTTCACACTTGTTAATGTGTACAACCATGCTAACGATAAAACAGTACTGAAGAGGCTGACACAGTATCTACAGGACAATGCTAAGGGTATTTTAGTGATTGGTGGGGATTTCAACACCACTTTACACTGTGGATTTGATAGAAAATACCCCACTGGACATCAACATCCTGTGAGACCATATCTGGAAGAATTCATTTACTCGCTTAACTTGGTAGATGTGTGGGGTCAAACCAATCCCACCAGCAGAGAGTTTACTTATCTCAGTGGGAAGTTTTCCCAAGGTAAAAGCAGAGCCGTCCTTAAAACATCACCAAAGAAAGCCAAACAGAGAAATATGCCTCTTGAGATATGTCCTGTGAAAAGACAGAAATACAATTTATCTCGCTTAGACATGTTCTTCATTCCGTGGAACAAAATGAATTATGTTCAAAACTGCATGATACATAAGAGTAAAATCTCTGATCATGATCCTGTCATTTTACATGTCAACCTCCAACCATCAAGAGGTCTTGCTGAGCTAACAGACACTCCTATTAATTGTCACCCTATACCTTTAAGAGACTTACAACAAAGAGATAAATTTAAGAAGCCTGGTGAGATCAGTGGAGCAGAGGTTGAGATGACTATCAAGTCCCTGATGGGTTATAAAAAAATATTTAATTTGAATCAGGGGAAAGATAAGAAGAAGAACATTGTTACAATTACAAACTATCTTAAGTTCAAATTCAGCAACATGGTTAGTGGTCACAAAATGAATGAACAACTACGCAAACCCAGCAATGAATATTTGATCCTCACCACCATCTTTGCTAGGCGTCTGGAGGTATACCTCAGGCCATCATTCAAAAGCAGAACCCATCAAACACAATTTAAATTGTTTGTCATAGTAGCGTTTAAGACTGTGCCAAAGACAACAAACTGGCCTTTCATACAGACTGCACTAAAAGCGCTGAAGAAAATCCATCCAGCTCCCCCACGCAATTTCAGCATCCTAAAGAAGCTTCTCCCCTCGGGTGAGAACAGCAAACTTTTGCTGCAAAAATCCCCCCTCACTTCAGCCATATTAACACTGTCTCTAACATGGTTGGCAAAGCACCTGAAAATAGAATTGGGGGAATGTGAGGTGGATGTTTGCCGACACAGACAGTGCATGGCAGTGTACATGCATCCAGACATGTATAAAACACTGACAAGGGCGCTTTCAAAATTCCGAAAGTTATCAGACATGGACGTGGCTGCACATGTTGGCCAGGCTTGGTACAGGAGGCCACGTGCAGTTTTGAAGGTGAAACCTGATGGAGACATGGAGAATTGTCATGATTAGATTGTAAATAAGAGGAAGAAAAAATATATAAGTTTACATTTGCTTTCTTAGAATTCTTTAATGTCTGACAAATGTTTGTTTAGAGATCCACTTTATCTGTGATGAATAAACAAAATAATTTGAGCTGATTTGAAATAGAGATTTCATTTTTATTCTTTGTGCCAAGATATATTGATGTCTAAACATCACATGATAATAAATTTCATGAAATCTGCCCTCTCACTGCAATTGTATTCATTTCTCAGGCTATTACTAAGAGCTTCATATTTACTGTATGTTCATTTCCATTGTATTTGTACCATTTACAATCTAAATTCTTCAAGACTGCTGTGAACAGGGTGGTGGGGGAGGGAGGTGTTCTAAATGTTTGTAGGTGTGCAACAAGATACTGTCAGATTTTGCAATAATTCAATAATTCATCAACAAAATATCAATAATACAAAAATATAAAAGAAACTACTCACAATCAGAATGCTAAGAATAGCGGCTTTTAGAAAAACTTGACTTTTTGTCCAACATCCCTAACAACAGTTAACTCTCATCTGCTGTAGATACAAGGATACAAGGAAAGTGTATTGTCACATGCATTTAAAAATGCAGTGAAATTGTGTCTGTCAGTTTGTGCATTTGTGTGGGTGGGGTTAGGCAGTTAACTGGGTGGCTGCGGGGAGGGGGTTATGGTGAAAGCAGGGGTAGAGTGGCAGTGCGCTATGTGTATGTAGGGGTGCGGGATGCAAGGATTGTGAAGTGTAGAAGGCCTTCAAGATAGATGTAGAAACCTTGAATTTCTTTAACTGAGGAACATGTTGGGTGTTAACAGTCCATGTTAAGTCTTCAGTAATGTGGACACCAAGGTATTTAAAACTTGTGACTCTCTCTACAGGTTGCCCTTAGTGATCTTAGTGGGGTGTAATTGCAACTCTGCTGCCTCTTATAATCCACTACCATTTCCTTGGTTTTACTGACATTCAGTGTCAAGCTGTTAGACTGACACCACTGTGCCACCTTTTCAACCTGATCCAAGCAGGCTTGTTCGTTGTTGCTAATCAGGCCCATGACCTGTGTGTCATCCGCAAATGATGGAGGTGTGACTACTGTTGACTTTGCAGTGATGTTGTACAGCAGGGGACTCAGAACACAGCCTTGAGGGGCAGCAGTGTTGATGGTTAACATGTCAGATCTCAGACTGCCCACTCTAACTACCTGTGAATGGTTAGTGTGGAAGTCAAATATCCAGTAACATAGTGTGGTTTTCAGTCCCAGGGCCTTCATCTTTGCGACTAAGGTGAGGGGTACAATCGTGTTCAGTGCTGAACTAAAGTCAATGAACAGCATTCTCACATAATTCAGTGCAGTGCAGTAGGTTTGAGATGGCATCCTCTCTGGATCTGTTGGCTCTGTAGGCCAATTGGAGGGGGTCATAGGAGCTTGGGAGGGATGAGCAGATAATGTTTTCACAAGCCTCTCAAAACACCTCATCGCTGTAGCTATCAGGACCACTGGGCAGTAATCATGTAGACATGATGGATTTTTGTTTTTCAGCACAGGAACAATAAAGGACTGCTTGAAGCAAATAGGAACTGTCTCTTGAGATAATTATATGTTGAAGATGTAGGTGAACACAGGGGCTAACTGGTCAGTGCAGAATTTCAGAACCCTGTTAGAAATGTCATCCAGTCTGGCAGCCTTTCTGCAACTAACCTTTCTGAAGACATTGCTCACATTGACCTCAGAGACACAGAAAGGTGTATCCAAACTAGCATCCCATCACACTGTAGCTTGTACAAGACAATCCACCTTTCATCCAAAAGGCTTCTTCAGTTCTGACCTGATGGTTGAGAACCAGTGGGTATATCTGGACCACTATGGATGGAGCTGTGATCTGACAATGAGTCACATGAGTCACCTAACATAAGTTGATGTGTGAACTGGAGTGAGAGTCATTATGATCACAGGATCCAGAGAGTGTGAACTGCTCTGATGGTAAAGAGCCGTTAAACGTGCTGGGATGGGACCTCAAGGCAGAATGGTATGTAGCAGACAGATGATGACGCAGCCACTTTGAACAGAGGCGGGTGGCTGTGTCATCATCTGCTACCCTGGTGTTTGGGATAAAGGCTCTGACTTTTCCTCTTTCCATGATCAGGGCTTGATCACCAACCAGGGCTGAACTATGACTTTTGGAATGGAATGTGATACAACAATAAATCTGAAGAATTTTGAAAACTGTCAGGTAGCATTTACTTAGGGTTGCTAAGTAAATGGTTTCGCTTGTATTTATAGAAAAAACTAGAAATAAATCGAGAAATATTTAAAAACTTTGCTCATGATCCAAAGATAGTGATTTCTCACTGTAGTTTGCGCTACTCTTTCTAAGTAGTGTTTGGAATTTTCTAGCATTGTTAGCAACATCCCAGGTCCTCTAGCTCAGTGATTCCCAACCAGGGGAGCACACTGCAGGGGGTATGTGGAAAAATGTAATAATAATTTATTTCCATGATGATAAATAAATGAAGAGTTTGGTTCCAAAATGCTATCCACCATTTTAATGAATTTTCAGAAATAATCTTTTACATTTTGTTTTTCAGATATATCAGTGAATCTACATTTGGTTTGCTTTTACTTGATTTATTATTACATAATAAATGTTTTTTTTTAAATACACAATTAAAAAACATGACTTGAATATTTTCAAAAATGGATTTGTAGCATTTTTGAACCAAACTCTTCAAATATGATCAGTTATTTCATATTAAGCCTGTCAATAAAATGGTACGTGTGTGCTACAACTACTTTCCCCAGGGAAACAATAACCTGTGGCCCTCCGCGCCAAATGACTTTCATTTAATAATCAGTTGTATTACGTTCTACTTTTGGAGAATAATCAACACATATGAGTGAGGGGGTACTCACAGTATGACAAAAAAACTCAGGGGGTACACAAGAAAAAAAAGTTTGGGAAACACTGCTCCAGCTAATGGAAATATAAGACTGGGGCAAAGCCTGGGGCTAGTGATATGTCATTCGTGAATGAATCGGTTCTTTTGAACGAATCTTTGAAATGAACAATGTGAACTGGTTCTCCATGACCAGCTCTCATTTGTTCTTTTGGTTGTTGTTCATCAGAGTCAGAGCTGACACTCAACATTCTAGTTCAGTGGTCGTGGTAGAGAGAGTCTGCCAATCGCATTGTCTTTAATGATTCTTAAACGTTTTTGCCCATTTGGCCAGTGAAAGGCAATGAAGCATAGTGCTCTAGAATCTTAGTGCTCTAGAATCACTAAAACCTCAATTCAGGCAGGTACATCTAAATTCGCCTGTTAGGAGCTACTTTTAGTCTTAAGATTCTGTAGTGGGCCCAGACCCACTACATTGGTGTCATCCACAAATTTAAAAATACTGACCAAGTCATGATGTCATGACGTGCGATCATTGGTGTAGAATGAGTACAAGGGAGGAGAAAGAACACAACCCTGGGGGACTCTAATGCTGGTGGACATTGGCTTAGGTAACACTTGACACCACTGACTTTGGTAACACTTTATTTTAAGGTGTCACTGTTACAGTTTATCTACCTAATTAGGTTCACTGGTACCACCTGTGTAGCAACATGTAATGTCATGTACTAATGTTGCACTTACATAATGTATTTTTGTGTACCTGCATACTGTTGCTACAGTGTAATATGAAGCGCTTTTTATAAGTTCTAAAAGTGCTACATTCTTCTAGGGAGGCAATGGGGCTGAATTGAAACCCAAGACACTAATGGTGGAGTGCGTGAATCAATGCTCAAGACACCCTTATGTTGGCCGATAATTAAGATTGCAGAGCTCAAGGGTAAATGACACCACTTTTGTTTACAAACCATGCTTAGTTTCAGTCAATTGTCTTCATCATCTTCAGTGTGCCGTGTTTATTAGTAACATTGGTGCCATTACACTACATAGTACATGTAGCAGCTGTGTTGGTGCAAACTTGTTCAAACTCTGTGATGCAGTGGAATAAACCCATTAGTGTACTTGCTAGTGCCTACATACATATTATATGCATGTCTCATCGTCAGTGTCTTGAAACACATGTGCCATTACAATACACAGTACATGGAACAGTTGTGTGAAGTGCTTGTTATAGTAGCCTACTTTGCCAAAGTGCTGAATTTTTTGAGGCTGGTGAAGGGCTGAACTGAGGCTCAAGGCACCCAAATGCTGTAGTGGGTGAATCAGTGCTCAGGACTTGTGTAGGTACACAAAAATACATTATGCAAGTTCAACACTATTACATGATATTACATATTATTACACAGGTTTTACCACTGTACCTCATGAAGTAGATACACTGTAACAACAACACCATAAAATGAAATGTTACCTTAACATTAATGAACTTTTTTGAGATCTTAATATTTTCAGGCTACTGCAATACATATTTGGGTTGTTATACTATGAATTCCAGCTTTTGTATGTTTATTCAAATATAGATTTATAACGGGAGCAGACATAAAATGTTTGGGAGACTTTGAATCCAGACCCTGATCAGACCAGAAGCCTGTTTAGCTGTTTACTAAAACAAAGCAAATTCATTGACTTGCAAAGATATACTTAGCAATGTTTGTAGCTAAGCATATCTTCTGCAAGTCAATGAATTTGCTTTGTTTTTTAATCCCTCTAAGATGCACGTCACTTACACACACCAAATTGATGCACTATTTCGGCTTGCATTTTCTTGTTGATGCCTCCACCTCATGCACGCTTAAAAAGGCACAAATGACAACAGTAGTTACCAAACATGTTTACGTCATTTCACTTTGTGCAGAGGGTCTGGGATCTCTTAATCGGCATATGTTTCCTTTCTCGTGGGCAGATACTTGCTGTGAACTTTAAAACTATTGAGCATGCCAGAGCCCTCTGCTTACTGATTGGTCAGACAAAAATTTGCCAAAGGAAACTGGATTTGCAGAGATCCCTGACCCAGTATACAATACTGAGCAAAAATGAAAATGATTCAGCCTCATAAGATATAGTAAGAGCACTTAGAGAATTAGTTAAGAGAACGTAAGAGAACTAAAGAAAACTCTGAAGAGATAGTTTAGAAAACACACATAGAAGAATAAACAACTTTTGTATGGTAGGCCTATATCTTTAGAGTATTCTCAGTGCACTATGAGTGAGCATTATTGGGAAACCAAACCCAGGTGCTTAGAGGTACATGCCAGTGAGAAATGCCTCTCTTCTGAAAAAAAATTTGGTTGTTGCAATAGCACTCCCTTAACTACACAATGGCTAATCAGATGTGGTCATGCAGTCTTTTCTAAAATGCATACACTTTCATTCACAAAGATGAATGAGAATGAGAGAGACTCAGCTGAGTGGTTAGTTGAAAAGCTGACACAAAAAGTTTCCAAAATACAACCAAAATTCTCGGAACAGAAGCACCAAATTTCCATCTTAACCATTGTAATTCATTATAAACAGTCAGGAAAAAATTTTTTTTCAAAATGTTAAAAGTTGAACTTTTCCTTTAAGGTTTTAAGAAGTGGCAGTGACCTAAAACCTTCCTAGTTTATAATATTAAACACAAAACAAAATCAGAAATAATTTTTAAATAATTTATAAACAAATAGATGGAGGCTTGCCAGTTTAATAATGGATATAAATTAACATCTAAACAGTTTATAAACATTCAGTTCACTTACTAACTTACGAACTGCTGTTTATAATAGTACATTATCATTAGCTGCCTCATGAAGTGTTAAACAAAGTCCATCCCTATAAGCCAAGCAAAGGACATAAACACCATACACCTACATACATATACATTTGATACACATAGGACAAAGGACATAAACACCATACACCTACATACATATACTTTTTTTTTTCAAAATGTTTCATAGAGCTTTCATAGAGACTGTCTTAACATTTTGCATAATTTGCTGGTTTGGCAATACAACAGAAGCCCAAAAGCACACTCTGAGATCAGCCATACAGATCCAAGTCCCTTAACAGAGCAGAAAAAATGTAAGCATCTACTCTGTGTTGCCTTCAAATTGCTACCCTCACAGAGTCGGTACCTCTACCCAGCCCTTTCAAAGAACAGGACAACAATCACTCACAAGTGATTAGTTTCTTAAAGACAATCATACCACAAGTGATTTTCCAAAAAGGAAATGGTGGGCTTTGAACTTCTCTGCTTAGTAGGTCTGAACAAATGACATCTTATATATGGCCTTTATATGTATGTGTGTATATCATTTCTGTATTTTTATGAACCTGTTTTATGATGGGATGGTGAAGTGGAGGCTTGTCTCAAGTTGTCTAGTCTTCAAGTTCTATGTTATTATTGTGTGTGTTTAGGTGCAATACCATACTTGTCATAGGACTGGATTCATATTGTATGGCTATGTCTGCTTGATGTGCAAAGTGTCTATGTGTCTCATGGCACAAACATGTCAACAGACAACAACATGTTCACTCACTGAGAAATCATTTCTCTTAGGGGATAGTTCAGTATCGATTCTATTCTACAACAAAGAAACACGTCATGTCTCAAAAAACATGCCCAGACACACTCAAACAGAACAACAAAACAAAAGGAACTTAAATGACAGTTAGAAAATAAAGGTCAACCGGCTGGCTAAAAATAGCCTCAAATGACTGTTGGGGAAACCCTCCACTCTTTCCCTGACAGCCAACTAGGAAATCCAATTGGTCCAACAGGTGAACTTCTAATTATTGTGACAGGCCCCATTAGAGTGTATACCAAAGATGACTAGATGCAAACAGGGCAAATGCTGAACATGTAAAGAATTTGCAGGGGACAATGTGTACTCAACTGTTCTCAGAGCAGAGAAAGTCTGATGTCTGACAGGCTGGCCCTGTGTGTCAGTACAAATCACTGAAAAGCTCATTTAGCTCATAGCCTAGGATAGGATTAAACTCAAGTTCATACTGATACTCGTGTGTTATCTCAGCATCATAACAATAATCATTACAAAACAATAACATCATAAAACTTCCCTCCACCCATCACATGCTTCCCAGTGAGACTCATATGCAACCATGTGACTGGTAATCCTCAGTGAGGACATTCATCAGGTGGAATCAGGTAAGTTGGTTACTTAATTATAGTGAGTAAATTATAGTGAGTGTGAAACAGGGTGAAGGCAGTGGCGTCAGAGGATAGATGGCAGTGGGTACTGCAATGAAACAAAGAGATGTTTAAACCCAAAGTCATTAGCTGAGAATCACCAACGCACTAAAACTGTGAACACACCCCCACACGGGCATACTCACACTTCTGTGGGAGTTCTGGACAAAGACTGCCCTCTAGAGGCCACAGGAGTAGAGGACCACATGAAGGTTAAACACCGCGATTTCCTCAGATGTGCGATCTGCTACACACACACGCATGCACGCGCGCACACACACCACACACACAACACACACACACACACACACCACACACAACACACACACACACACACACACACACCACCTCACCTGATAAATGAGGGTTGACACCCTTTCTCCCATCCAGCCCTGGGTCAGGTCATTACCGCAGCACAGAGCTCCTGACATCCCCTCTCTCCCTCTGCCCACCAGAGACACATACTCTGGTCCAGGATGAAGGCATACAACACATAAGATTAATGGAGATTTTATATAGAAACCTCTTAGGTGCATATTGTGTGTAGGGCTACAGCCTACACACCGTACAGGACAATGAGACAGGACAACTACGTGGACCATATAGAAAATATGAAAATCAGTAAGAGTGAGTCAGTAAGTCAGTAATAGTCAGCAATATCTATATCACAGCACTAATTGCAAAGTTGTTATGTTGTTCTACTGAGTCACCCCTTCTGATAATTATAAACATCTTGACTATAGTCTACGCACAGTGTCCTCACACTTTGCCTTGAAATGGCCACAGAGTGGTGAGCTAATTAACCTTTCATTTACCTAATTGCACATGAAGTGCAAAAGGGATGAATCAAAACAAACTGAACCAGCACATTACCATGCATGAGGATGCCTTTATGCCCTCATCCTCCTCCTTTCAGTCTTCCTCCAATTCCTTCTAGAGATCTGAATAGCAAGATGCTCAAACCCTTTGAGACTGATCAGCAACACCATCTAATCAGAATGGATATGATCTCATACAAATATGCCAGTCTGACATGTGCATTCATTTACACATGGCAATGAATATCAATAAGGAACTTTTTTGCTGATCCAACAGAAAACAATTATACAGGTTGAAAATTAAGGTGGAATTTTTGAGAAACAAGACCACGCTTTCAGTAAGACCAAAAATAGAGACTTCAATGAATGCGTGTCATAGCTTTTATTTTGTTCTTTCTGCCTTATAAACACAGACCGCAGTTCTTCATAGAAGATGCTAAATTCTTCACTAAAATGTGAAAAACAAACAACACACATAATTGTCCAGTATAAAAAAGCTGATTCCTCTATGAACTGATTGTACTGTGCTCTCATTCTAGAATTCCATAAATATCAGAACCACCTTTTCTAAGTGTACAGGGAAAACATTTACAAAATTTCATTAAAAAATGTGGCCTTAATTAGTTGTTAAAGAAACAGAATGTGTTTTTTGTTCATTTTGTTTTGATTTGTTTCTTGTAACCACAGATTATACAAAAATTCCTTTTTTAAAAACAATTCCAAAACCTTTGGAAAATAATTTCTCAAGATATATTAATTCCCCAATTAAAAGAAAATTACATTTGAATGTAGGTAAAATCCTGATCATCAATTTAATTATAAAAATTAAATATTGTTGTATCACTTTGCATATTTTTCTATCAATTGAGTTTTTTTAATTAAAACAAAATGTAAAAAATATGACAGGAGATACATTGATAATTCACAAAACTAGCAAGAAAACCACACACTACTCTGAAAGCTATGACAACAGTATTAAATGTTTATGACTACAAACCCTTCTGTTGTGTAAAAATAAAATCCATCTCTGAACATTTTAAATTATTTTACCAAAAAAGAAATATTACACAAAATGTATACAAATTTGGAAGTACCAGCAATATGCGGTCAGCTTTTTTTCACCATTTTACAACATGTTTTACTTAGGGCAAGAACATGATTAGTTTTGAGATCCAAAGAAAAGAAAGCTCGGAAGGAATAGTTAACTAAATACAAAATTTGACAAATAACAGAAAATAACAGAATCCAGCATGTAACATACTCATTTAGTTGGACAAACTGGGCTAAGTGCTTAAAAATATCTAACCATACTAAGTTTGTCGATTTGATGATTTACCAGATTCTTTAGTGCTGGAATGTGGTTTGTAAGATGTGATTTGGGGACCTGGTTGAAACCAAGGAAGAAGTGAACTGTTTGCTTCCTGAGAATCCAATCCAAGCAGGTCAAAAGAGTCTGTTACAGTGCGGTCAAATTCAGGATACTCCAGATTATTTCAGATTATTCTTAAAAACTCTAGTCTATTCCAAAGAAATCCAGATTATTCCAGAGAAATCCAATTTACTCCAGAGGAATCCCATTAGATGCTAGGCAGTCCATGAAACCCTTGAGGAATTCTGCGATTTTCCAGGTTCGACTAAAAGGTCCTGCAGGGCCATTCTTACCATCAGGAGTTACTCAAAACATGCCATTTTGTGCATCTCTCAGTCAAAATTGCACAACTTGAATGGCCTGGAATGAATGTGAACCAGCCGTTTCCACAACTTTTTCCACAACAAGTATTTAGGTCACCTCAATTTTTGAGAAACTTCTTCAAAAACAATTCCAGGCCCTAAACAAAGTCCACTAAGAGATGGAAAAAGCTGTCTGAAAGAAAAAAATAATAGAAACAAAAACAAAAAACAAAGTCAACCACATTGTCTTAAAGTTGACTCAGTAGTGTTTGAGGAGGTCAGAGGTGAGAGGTCAGAGTTCGCAGGTCCACTTCCTTCCTCTTTGGCTCAGTTTGGCGGTTACGTAGCAACAGAAAGGGCGGGGGGGGGGGGGGGGCAAGGGAAAAATATGAGGGAGGGGGGGAGAAGAATGGATGAGCAGGACAGTGAGAGAAGGACAGAGAGAGAGGGAGTACAAGGACAGAAAGAAAAGCCCTCCAAGGGTGATTAAAACACTGAGTGGTCAGACCCAGGAGTGGTGTCCTTTGAAGGCAAGATTAGTGTCGGTCTGTTACAGAGGAATCTGAAGTCAGAAAGCAGAAGAGAAGGAGAAGAAGGAGCAAAGGAAGAGGAGAGAACAGGGAGGAAGAAGAGAAGAGTCAGTAGACAAAGAGAAAATACGGAGGGAAATGGAGCCACAGATTAGTGCCACTGCAGCAACTGCAGAAAGATAAAGCACTATGTGTGTGTGTGTGTGTGTGTGTGTTTTACACAACTCATGCATTCTCTCTTTTTTTTACTCTCCCTCTCCATCTCTTTGTGTGTGTTTCTGTGTGTAAGTGTGTGTGAGTATGGATGGAGCAGGACAATCAGACAGACAGGAGGACTAAGAGGAGAGAGAAAAGAAGGAGAGCGGGACATGAGGTACTCTTCACAGGATCAACTCCACTGCGCGGGGCCGGGGTTCCTGAGAGAGACAGAGAGAGAAAGGGAGAGAGAGGGAAAAAGAGAAGGGCACATGTAAACACTTTCTGGACGCTTTCGTCATTTTTGTATGGGAGTAGACAGTGAGGGAGTAAAGGAGGTCACAAGGACTGATGCAAAAGTGACGCCTTGCTTTGCCAAACAGCTGAACTTCCACAAACTTTTACTGTACCTTGGTCACGCTTTGGTTCAGTTGCTGTAAGAGGGAGAGAGAGAGAGAGAGAGAAAGAAAGAGAATTATGAAGTAAGCTCTTTTATTACTTTCTGAGGATAACTGCAGCCTTGTAAGGCATCTGTGAGGAAGCCAGAGAAATGACTGGGGAGTAGTATTTACCATTACTCAAGCAAAAATGTCATGAAAAACGGCTGCGCAACCCCAAAATACGTCCCCAATGCAAATTCTTCTAAAGGTCGGCTGGTAAGGGGGGGGGGGGAAGTATAACAAAAGAGAACACATAAATGATAATGTTGAGTGGAGGAGTTAAAAGGATGGAAAAGAAATAGAAAGAAGGAGAAGGATGACAGGAGAGCGAAAACCTAAACTGAGGGGGCTGAGATTATGGAGGGGAAGTGGATAACAATGAATGGAATGGACACATTTTTTCAATGCACACACACGAAAAAAAAAAAAATGAAGAAAAATGAGGATGGAGTAATGGAGCGAGAAAGATAGTCAGACGGAGAGGTGAAAAGGAAACGGGGAAGACTGGTGAGAGAAACAGAGGGAGAAAAGGCAGACAGGGATAGAGACTGAAAGAAGGTCAGACAGCCGCAGGGAGGAAAGGCTCGGGTGTGTGTGTGTGCGTGCGTGCGTGTGTGCGTGCGTGTGTGTTGGGGGGGGGGTATTTGTGTCTGAGTGTCACTCTCTCAGTAGGGGGCAGACTTAAAGAAAGAATGGAGGGAAGACAGAGAGAGAGAGAACTAGAAAGATAGACAGAGAGCAAAAAACTGGTAAAGGCTGATAAACGGTCAAATAACACTCTGTAATGTCTTGAAAGAGACACTTAACACACAAACAGGAGGGGGACTGCAGATGTTAGAAGGAATGGAATGGCGAATGAGGAAGGAAAGAATGACATTAAAACATATCAACTCCCAGAGAGCCCGGAGTGAGACTGCAAATACACAATCTGGGGGGATGACTGAAGTGTGTGTTTCGGAGGCTACAGGGTGTTCTTCTACAGAGTTTATTTGCTATATTTCACACCTGAGGCAACAAAATCCACACTCACACACCCTGTCTGTTTCTCAAAAATTCCTCACACAAGCAGCCTTACTTCAAACCAGTATTTCTGGTAAAAACACAGCTTGAAATGCAACAAATTGATCAGACTTGTATTGCACGCCCTCATAGTAAGGGCAGATTTTTTCTGGCTTGCAAAATTCCAAAGGAATAAAATCTTCAAGAGACTTTAGAATGTGAACTGACCCAGGTATGTGTAAATTGTTCCATAAAAATGTCGTGTGATGATTTGTGTGAATGTGTGGCTATGGGATTACAAAAGAGATCATGGCTCTCCACGCAGGCATCGGCAGTATCAAACCCACATACCTTCTTGCACCAGTAACACACAAATATGCATGGGAATGTGTATCTTTGCCCCTGAATGTACATGCCAATACATGAAAACACACAAACAAACACACACATACACACACACACACACACACGCTAAAGTTATTGCCATTCCCTTTGTGTGAGTGTTGTGTTTCTGGTCTTCCCAAACAATTAATGGGTGTTCAAAGAAAGCTTTGAGGTGCAAAAAGTGCCTAAGTGCTGTGGCCATTATTAATCTCCTCTCCATTATTAATCTGTTTCTCACACAAATGGCATAGAGAAACAATAACAAAGGTGTTTACCAGGTCATTTCCATGTTAATAATTTCACTTTGTTTGGAATTTTACTTGAAAGCCAGAAATACAAAATAATCTAAATGACTGAACGCCTTCAACAAAACAATTCCTACTTTTATTAACTCCATAACTGCTGGCTGAGACAACTGGAAGTAACAACAACAACAATAATAACAACAATAATAATAATAATAATAATAATTTTTTATGAAACACCTTTATTTTTTTACAAGAAACATAATTTAATTATAAACCAGTCCTGACCAATAATATCATACAGCCAAACTTCATGTGTAACTGATGTGTAAATGTGACGTATTTGACCAAAACTGTCTGGCTGACTGGTAAAATGGCGGCTTTTTGGTGAAGGAGCAGGACTCATCCAACATGGCCGCCACCAAGGAAAGAACAGCAACGTGTCTCAACCGCCATTTTAGATCCTTCACGGAGGATGAGAGGAATGTAAGAAATGATAGAATGGTTGGACCCCCTTGTTGGACCAAAAGGGCGAGAATGCCAAGGTTATTCGCCGAGAATTTTTCGGGTTAACGAACTTTCGCAGACAATAAAAGAAGAGCGATTGAGGTTGTAGGTGCAGTACAAGTTAGGTGTTTCGTTTTTTTTTTTTTAATTAAAAAAAAAAAAAAAAAACGAAATAAGAAGGCTAAAAGGAGAAGGGCAAACAGGGAAAAAAAAACAGAAGCACAAGCTGGAGCAGGAGGCTGGGCAGGATGGAAAAGGTATCCAGGGGAGTCGGATGGAGGATTTCGTGATTTTCTTTTTAGGTTCTTTTTTTCCCCCCAAAGTCAGTGAAAGAGCAGGATTGAAAAGAACGAGAGGGAGAGAGAGAGAGAGAGAGAGAGAGCTGGGGAAGGGAGAAACTGGAAGCAACAAAAATCGTCATGATGGCGCGATCACAGCGGGACCGACAGAGAAGGAGAAAGAGGAAAGAGGTAAAGAAAAGAGAGGGATCAATTAGGGAGAAAGTAGAACTGACTGTAATGGTTTCTCACAGCGGGAGATGGAGGTAGAGCGAAAAAGGGAGCGAAGCAGACAGCAAAGGGAAAACACAACATCAGAATTAATGTTTTGACAAGTCGCCCTCAGACAGAAAAAAAAGAGAGGGAGAGAGGGAGGGTGGTGAAAAAGGAGAGGAGGAGAGAGAAAGGGATAGAGGAGAGATGATGAAAGAGAGGACGGCCTTAGTAGCTTACTCACTGTGACACAGGAGAGGAGAGAGAGGAGAGCTAGCAGAGTCTTTTCTATGCTTCGCTACTCCAAAGAGGCTAAGGCTCCTTTTTAAACTGTTTTTTTTTTGTGTGTGTGTGTGTGTGTGTGTGTGTGTGTGTGTGTGTGTGTGTGTTCTTTTCAGTGCAGCACCACTCTGGACTGGCACATCTGGGGAGCCCTTTCAAAGTGGCACCGCTCCTCCGAAACAGGGCAGGGGTGGGTTCACATGGACGTGAGCTTGGAGGAGGAGGAGGAGACATTGGGGGGCAAGTCTGTTCCGGCACAGTAAGGGCTTTTTTTTGGCCAGTGTAGTCACTGTGTGCCTGCTGTTCTGGAGCTACCTTTGGGTCGAAGGGGAGAAGTAGTACTCAAGTATCTCAGCCTAACTGCTATGGCATACCCACATAGGGTCTCACTTTAGTACATAAACTATTCAGTCACAGCCAACATCACTGCATCAAACAGCCACACTAATACGGACAGATGACACAGTAAATTACCGCACCATGAGGTAGAGAGAGAGAGAGAGAGAGAGAGAGAAACTGCAATTTATAAAACATCAGAAACAGATCATGATTTTATGATAAATTAGAATGAAGAAAGGAAATGCATTCCCATGTACAGGCCTTAAAGAGAAATCAATTTGGCAAAATCAATGTATTAACTTGAGTTAATAATCAGGAAATTACGGTATAAACCATAAGCCATCACAGGTCAGAGTACAGGGATAATCTATCTAATAAGAGCATCGCTATGCCATGCCATGAGTGTGAATATAAAGTCTGCCCCTCCAGGTCTCGCTCTTGTTTCCTGTCTTCCTGCATCCTTGTCTCTCCTCTTAATGTGTGCTGACTGTAGCTCCAGTGACCTCCACCACCACGCAGCAGCCGTGTTAAAGACCTTAATGACTGTGTGTTATGTGCTCTAGCGTCCCAGAGAAACTTTAGGGGGTGGAGGTGGGGGGTGGCACAGGATCTGGAGGTGCGGGGGCTGTTGTGTGTGTAACGTGAGCTGCTGCCACTCTGACAACGCCAGGGTGAGTGTCGAGAGCCAGCTCTCAAGCTGCGGGGCCCGTGTGCACCATCGCTATCCGCGCGGCACTGATAGACACATGAAAGGCCGGTGCCACAGGAAGGAACCAAAAGTGAGCGGCACAGCGTTACCGGAGGGAGCAGCACAGCAGCCGAGCAGCCCAGCAGCCCAGCGCAGTGTTCCAAGGCAGACGATGAGGAAGTGGAGGGCAGGAGAAAAAAAAAAAAAAAACACCACTTCCACTCCATCCTCTCTCCCTCCTTCCCCTCTCTTTCCTTCCCTCTCTCCATCCCTCTCTTTTTCTTTCCTCCAGGCCATTCTCAGTTAGGCTGGATTGCGGGATCTCCAGCTCTGACAGAGAAGAGTGCCCAAGAACTATGGAGCGCTTGCAGGGCCGGAAACAAGGAGGAGAGGAGAGAGGAGAGACGAGAGGAGAGAGGGAATCAAAGGGATGAAGAGAGATGATGGACAATTAAAAGAGAAGAACAATGGCGAGCATCTCTGCTCCGCTCCCCTTCAGAGGGGAACAGAAAAAACAGAGGGATAGAGAGGAGGAGAGGAGAGGAGAGTCAGAGCAGAGAGGTGAGGTGAGGGTAGGAGATGAAAAAAAGAGACTCTTGGGAGAATAAAAGGTGGATGAGAGGATGAATGCTGTCTTTGGGAGAGAACAGAGGAATTGTCATGGAATGAAAGGAAAAGATGAGTGGGAATAAAAGGAAGAAGCCTGAGAGAAAGAGAAGGATGAGGAAGAGAGAGGAAGGAATGGCGGGAAAGGAGGGCGGTGACACTCGGCAGTGGATGGAGCTGAGATTAGTTTTGCTCCGGCAACGACAGATCATAAAAACGGGGGAGGAGAGGAGAAAAGAAGAAACAGAGAGAGGACGAGATTAGTGCCACTTCAGGAATGACAGGACATGAGAGAGAGAGAGATAGAGAAAAAGAGAGAGAAAGAGAAAGAGGAGAGGGAGGAGAAATGGGAAAGCTAGTTTAGTCTGGATTAGTTTCGGTTAGAGCATGAGAAGGAGGGAGAGACAGAATGAGAGAGAGAGAGGAGACAGAGAGAGAGGATGGGGGGGGGGAGAGACATGTCAGTGTTTAAGAAAAGCAGAAGGATGAAGATTTACATGAGCAGCAAAGACAGGGAACAGAAGTGAGAGAGTAAACGTGTGTGTGTGTGTGTGTGTGTGTGTGTGTGTGTGTGTGTGTGTGTGTGTGTGTCTGTGTGGGTGTTTGTGTGGGGGGTGTTTGTGTCTTTGAGTGTATGTCTTTGTCTGTGTGTGTGTGTGTGTGTGTGTGTGTGTGTGTGTGTGTGTGTGTGTGCAAGAGTGAAAAGAGAGAAGGAGAAAAATCATTTTCAAGGATGTAAATTCTCCTTTGGGGAAAAGTTGATTGAACTGCCCATCAGAGTGGGCATGTCTCAAACACACACACACACACACACACACACACACACACACACACACTCACTCACTCACTCACTCCAGGCTCCTGCCAGTCAGGCTGTGCCAGCCATACTTGCTCTTCATCCGGAAACCAGAAAGCCCATCTGACACTCTCCCCCTTGAGCGGCACCTCTTTAATAACCATTATCAGGCCTTGGACAAAAATGCAAACCGGAGCCCAAACTTGGATGCCTAATCAAACAAATTGCCCAGAGGAGCGCTGACAACGGCCAGGAGCCGACCGCGATCACACACACATGAAAAGCTACTCAACTAATCCCTGAAGATGGATTACTGCACTTGATAAGAGCACTTTGGTTGGCTCTACAGACTTTTGGGCGTTATTTGTGGAAGAAATTTAAATGACACAGGTCTGGCTGTTTATTTCAGAGAGGCGATGTGATTAGTGTTGAGATCAAAATGCCGTGTGTTAAGTAACTATGAATAATTACAAGTCTGAAACCAGAGACAGGCTTAATTAAAGGGAGATGAGGCATGATTAACACATGGGTGCTGTCAAATATTTGCATGAATATTAAGTTTTTCATTTAGGAAAATGTAATATATAGCCTAAACCCAACCACAGACAGCTGTTATGCAATCATCTAAAGTGAAAACAATTCTGGATTCATTTCTTTAAAACCTGACATGGCTTACCTCAAACAAGTACTCAAGATGGGTTGGACAAATAGAATAATTTTTCTAACTTAAAGGCATACCAGGCAAGACAGCGATTTTTCTTACAGATTTAAAAACAAATTAGCAACAACATTGTACATCCTCACCAATTCATGTGAATTTGATTGCAAACA
>PYXC01001172.1:1182500-1197500 GCA_015244755.2 Tenualosa ilisha | reverse complement strand
ATTCTATCCTGGTAATTGCAGCCAGGGTTTTTTCTTTGGGTTGTATTGACTGATTTTCTTTTTGTGGGTGAGAGTGTGTAATTTTACATGGGGGTATTTTTATGACTGTATGTGTACAATTAAGTGTCTATGTATGTATGTTTGCGTGTGTGTGTCTGTATTATGTGTGTCTCATATAAATGGCCTGACTCCTCTTTACAATCAGTCTAACATAAAAAGAGACAGCATAAGAGAGCACTTAGTGGAACTTCAAACCATCACTACGTCTTGCATCCCGCTAAGCATCCAGCTGATCAATACTCGTGACAAGAGACTCACCATTCAGACAGCGCTATGGCACCACGTCGATTGGAACTCGCTCAAACGCGAGTCTGACAAGCTAATCAATCGCCAAGACTGCGTCCCTGTGCCACCCGCTACAGTGCACAGCTCAATTACGAGACAAACATGACAACAGAGTCCTTCAATCTAAATAGCGCTCATCAACATATGTCTTCAATGGCTGGGGGGGTGATGCAAAAGAAGAACAATAGAAAACAATGGGCTTCAATGCTAACAAGGCCTTTAGCAGAGGTCCTCATCTTTTGTACTGCAACTATCTAACATAATGCACATTATTGATGTGTGCACTATAACATTTCATACTTGTTGTACGTGTTGTCTGCTACCTTGTATATTGTCCTCAATAATTATGCTCATTATCTATTTATTGTAGATTACCTTTTGTATTCTACATTGTCTAAATATTGTGCGTCAAGCTAGACTGACACCAGATATAAATTCTCTGTATGTTCACAACACTCCATATCCATGGTCAAATAAATCAGACGCTAATTCTGAAACTAGAACAAAACGTCGCTTTAAAGTATGATTATACTGCAGGCCTGATCGAAGCAGTCCAACTCATAGCACTGAGCTATCAACTATGAGCTATCAATAAAACACAGTGTGTGCACAGCGTCCAGTACACTATAATAATAGCTTTTCAGAAAACAATTTCCTCCTGAAACTGTCTCTTCCAGCATGAGCTACACCAGGAGTAATGAAAAGTCAATCAGGCTAAATGCAGGTGTGCTGAACCTTTGATAATCTTCTCCATAGGGGCACATTAGCAGTTAATAGCCTTGTAAACATTCCAATGGCTCATGTAGATTGCTTTTTCAGGACAGCGTCGTCGTTGCACATACACGCAAACCTTGCAGGACTTCACGTCTCCACTTAGCATGGAAAACAACCTGCAGTCTTGATGTATTGCAGCACACAAGGAGAAGTGGGCTAGCAGCCCTTATGTGGCGCAGTTGATTCACACGGAGAAGTGGACTTAGAAGGCAGCACACACTGGGTGCCATTTCCTCCTGCCTTCTTGGACAAGGAAACGGAAGGACAGGGACAGCACCTAGTAAATGCCGGCCTAATAATTCCACGCAGTTCTTCCTGACACTGATTTTAGCTTGCAGACATGGAATGTGACAAGACAAGTTCAGTGTTCATGTTGTTAGTCCATTCCCACTGCACTGGAGATAAGTCTCACGCACCGCGACATATCATTTCAGTGCCTCCACATTGATTGCAATGGAAAAAATTCTATCCATACAGGTCAGTGTGTTTCCAGGAATTTGTATGTTTTCAGTCTGGGACGTGTAATTTTGCAAGAATGGAAATGGTTCAAAATGATCCTAGTCTGGTTGATAGAGTGATGCCGTCTGCTTTGAAATCCATGGAGCTGATGAAAAGCAATGCAAGTTATCAAATGTCAAGAAAATGACAGAGAGACCCACATAACACCAAGGTTTGGCATTATGCAACGCTGACTTACACCTGTGCAATGTCAATTGGCATTTATGCTGACGCTTTGGTGCACATTAAGGAACCTACTTTCAATCTCTTTCTTTACAGTTGCACCTAGAAGGGAAAAGAATGAAAATTAAAAAAAAAAAAGGCCAATTCCCTATGAGGGTGTAAAAACTATGTTGCTGTCTACATTGTACTGCGTCAGCCAAACTTCTCTACGTCGACTCCTGCCATTTCCCACCAACTCTCTACCTCTGTCTCACCCTTGCACAGTGCATATTTTTTACCCTAGGTACACAGAAACCCAAAAGTGCAAACTCCTGGCTTGCCTGTGTGAGCACACATGCACGCACACACACATACACACACACACGCACACACACAAATACGTACAGACAACCACACACTTTAACACACACACACACACACACACACACACACACACATATATATATCCCTCTGCCTGTCTACAGAAGGAAGCTACTTGTACGTGGAATGAAAAGAGTGCCAATCGTTCCAGTATGCCTGTTTCTCTTCCCAGTTCCATCTTTTCTTTGCTTTTCCAGCCTGAACCTTTCCCTCTCGCCCTCCCCTCTCTCTCTTCATTTCTCTTCTGCCTTTTAACCCTGCCAGGAGGAATCCACAGGAGGACAGGAAACAACATGGAGGGAGTTAAAAAAAAGGGAGAAATGAAATCAGGAGGAAGAAGATGGTGAAAAACCAAGATGATGACAAATGGCACAAACCAAAGAGGAGGAGGTCTATCCCTCTTCATTTCAGATGATTGCCCTCTAAATTGGGCCACGTCAAAGCAGTTTGGACAAATGAAAGTGATACTATTTGGTTTGGTCATAGTCTCTCTCTCTCTCTCCCTCTCTGTCTGTCTGTCTGTCTGTGTCTCTTTCTGACACACAAATACACACACAAACAATCACAGGACACTATTACTGAGCAAGCCCAGTAGTTCATTTGCTCCTGTTACATTAATGCAAGAATGAGAGTAATATGTGTTTATGACTGTGAGACTGAAATCTCATGTGAATGGCTTGTACATTACCCTAGTGGACATCCACAGGCCTAGCAGAGAGAGCGGGAGAGAGAGAAAGAGAGCGATGTACATTAGGCAAATGGCCTCACTCTCACAGATCGACAATAATGGAAGTGTTCATTTGTTCACAGATCGACATTTTGCTCAAAATCAAAGGGAAAAAAATGCAAGGGTGGGTAATCAATGCAAATTGTTCACCCAAAGGACTTGTGCTTTGTGTGAGAGCACACCAACACACACACACACACACACACACACACACACACACACACACACACACCACTTTGACGCTCTATATTCCAATGTGGCTACCTGTAGTGAGCTAAATCAGGCAGCACTGCTGCCATCATTAGCGTAGCGGAAGCGACATTAGCGGCTGGCTGTAAATATAATGTGAGTACATGATAGTGGAAGTCCATCTATGGCAGCGGGGCCTTTGATCCCTCAGTAAAAGGGAATAATTAAAGGCTGAACAACGAGCCAAGGCGAGGCTTCGCCATTGTGCCATGCATACCAAAGCCCCTTTGCACTCGCACACAAAAACACCCTCCTACTGTACGCACACGGGCTAATTGCTAAATGGAGCCGATAATTGGTCAACAATGCCGTGTTTGGTTATGACAAAGGAAAAATGTGCAAACCTATAGCAAGGGGTTGGGGGGAGGTAACTGCAGGACGAAATGGTGAAGGGGTGGGTGAGGGGCGGGGATGCGTTCTTTCTTTCTGTCTTTCTTTCTTTCTGTCTTTCTTTATTGGGCACGAAAACACACCCGAAGAGCGTTGGTATGGGATAGAAAAGGGAGGGGACAGAGGGAGTGAGAGCGAAAAGAGCAGAGGAGAGATACAGTGACAAACAAAGAAAGTGAATTAAACCAAAAGATTGTGGCGTCGTATCATTTTAGGTTTGTGCTGATGGCTACGCTCGCTTTTAATGAAGAAAGAAAATTCAAAAATTAAAATCATGAATGAGAAAATTATATAACTGGGAATGTTAGACAGTATGAGCATCATTAGGGATCAGGATATGGATGCAAAATAACAAAATAGTTGGAAAGGGAGAGAGAGAAATGAACAGAGAGAGAGAGACAGAGAGAAAGAAAGAAAGAGAGAGAGGATGAAGGGGAAGAGTGCCGTGGGGTTGTGTGTGTGGCGTCCACAGCTCTGGTTTCTGAAGGTGGTCTGAGCATGTGCAGCAGAGCCAAACCTCACCTCTGCGGTGGCTGCCAGCATGAAGGGAGAACGAGGGAGAAGAGGGGGTGAAGGAGGAGAAGAAAAGAGAGGAGTACAGAGAGATGAACATGGGGTAGCAACAGGACCCTCAAGAGCAGTTAGAGAGAAGGAATAAGAAAGAGGTAGGAAGAAAAAAAAAGAGAGAGAGAGTCAGCCTCTGAAATGGAGAGAGGATGGAGAGAAAAGAAAGAGAGAGGGAGAGAAGGACAGAGGATGGAGAGAAAAGAGAGAAAGAAAGTGAGAAGGCAACAAAAGAGGGCACATTCTTTCCAAAAAGCAGTTCCATCGGTTCAGTGCCCTTCCACTCCACAGGGCATCCATGCCTCCATTGCAGAGCGACTGCTGTCCTTAGCCACACACACACACACACACACACACACACACACACACACACACACACACACACACACACACACACAGAGAGAGAGAGAGAGAGAGAGAGAGAGAGAGAGAGAGAGAGAGAGAGAGAGAGGAGCGCAACATGGGGAGAGGAATGGGAAGAAATACAAGAAAAAAAAATGAAGATAGATGGATAGCGCTGATCAATGCCAAGATCAGACTTTTCTTTCTCCTTTTTTCTCCTCTCTGGTTGCCTGCTTGTCTTCCCCACCATCACCCCCCCCCCCCCCCTTCCCCCTCCCCTTACCCAGCACATCTTATTGAATGTGACGTGCATACGACCTGGATCAAAGTCATCTCCTCATTCACCATTAACCTTCACCACTAGTGCCCCTCTTCCTCCTCCTTCTTCTCGTCCACCATCTACCATCTACTCCTCTCTCTCTCTCTCTCTCCATCCCTCTCTTTTTCTCTCTGATCAGGTCACATTAGTCTCATGGGTCGGACAGCCATGGTATAGAGATGAGCTCTTGAAGTCTCATGGCTATCCTGCTGCACGCTACACACAGCATACTGCTCGCTCGCTCACACACACACACACACACACACACACACACACACACACAGCGATACTGCAGTTACATGGAATGTAACCATAACCCAAAGCAAGACACATAAAACTCACACTAGAAAAATCAGAGTAAAGTATATAGATGAACTATAGATAAACAAACCACTAAAATGCCATACAGATAGATGATAATACATTAAATATGATACGTGAGAGGAGCATGCGCCCACACAAACACGCACATGCACTCCAAATTGAAAGCCTCAAATATGCATGCTGCACCGGGTTAAAAATACTACCCAGGAATTACAATATCTGAGTTCTGACACACACCACACAAACATGCCACACCACACAATACAAAGCCCCAGTCATCAACAGCCCGGAATGCAGTGCATTTGACATGCAAATTTCATTCTTCAAAAACACGCACTCTCTCTCTCTCTCTCTCTCTCTCTCACATACACACTTACACACACACGCGCACATACACACACACACACACACACACACACACACACTAATCAACCAACCAACCATCCATCCACGCCCTACTCCGAACCCCCCTAACCTTGGAAAAAAAAAGATGACAGTCCTCCCCAACCCATGATCAAATACCATAGCTCAAAGCCAATCCATGTCAGAGGAGAGGGGCTCTACAAAGACTTCAGCACCAACACCAGTGACATGAATGGCAGGAACTCACAGTGGGGGCAGTTAAGGCTTTGGTATTACCAGTAAAGCTCACGCTGGCTGGCACTGGAGCAGTGGGCACTGATATAATACGTCAATCAAATAACCACTTTAACAGACTGTCACTGGGTTTGATCTTTTTAATGAATTAGGAACTTGGAATTAAATATCTTTTAATGACTGGCTTGTAAGCCATGTCTGCATATACTACATGTTATAGCCAACTCCTATACCTCTGTCAAAATAATCTCTCTCTGTTTGTTTTTCTATGATTTTGTGCATTTGGATAGTGATTCATAATACCTTTCCTTAAGCCTAGCCTCCTTTTCTGTCTCTCCCCTTCCACACACACACATACAGACACACTGTACACACACACACAATGTGTACACACACACACTGTACATAAACACACACACACACAAAAACGCTGTGTATACACAAACACTGTACACACACACACACACACACACACACACACACACACACACACACACAAAGCTCTTGTGTCCTCTCTGACCAAATCAAATCCTCTCCAGCATCCTTCTTGTCCTTCACCTCGTTCTAATCACCCTTCACTCCTCTCTTCTCCTCTTCCATCCATCCATCTCCTTCTTCTTCTTCTCCTCCTCTCTCTCTCTCTCTCTCTCTCTCTCTCCCTCCATCCTCTCCTCCTCAAGCCTTCACCCACCCCTCCTGCACCACCTCATAGTATATGTAGTCATTAGCGCCGAGGCTAGCTGCTCTGCGGGTGTTTGCCCGGCCAGACGGCCATGTTGTGTCTGACCCTGCGTCTTAGGCCCCCAGCACACAAACACCTACTTAGCCCCCTGCTCCGACCATCTGCTGCTCCCCGCGTCTCTCTCACAGTCACACCGACCCACCGAACACCGCTCCCCCCACCCCACCCCCACCCTGCGCATACACTGACTCCCACAGTTTCCCTCTCTCGTCTCACACTGCAGGAAGAGAGAGGCGTGCAGAGGGGTGGAGGTAGTGGTGTGTGTGTAATAACTAAGTGTGTGTCTGTGTGTGTGTGTGTGTGTGTGTGTGTGTGTGTGTTTGGGGGGGGGGGGGGGGGGGGGGGGGGGTTGGAAACACAGCGCTTTTGTTATTCCCGGCACCCAGGAGTGATGTGCAGTGCCATGGCCCTCCAAGCAGCCCATTTCCACCACTTCCGCTCAAGCTGATGGGGAAGGGAAGGGAAGTCTGCTCAGTGCTTTCTGAATCCTTTCGCTTGCTGTAGCTCAGTGGTGTTTTTGGGAGTCTATACATAAATGCATACGCACACACACTCACTCACCTCAAACACACACATTTGCCATCTGGTCAGGACAAGGATGTGGTCAGCACCACTTGTGTCCGTGGTCAAACACCCTGGTCTGTGTGGGTGTGGGAGCAAGCGTATGAGAGACCAACCTGCCTCCATTTGCTGTGTATGCGTGTGTGTGTGTGTGTGTGTGTGTGTGTGTGTGTGTGTGCATCTGTGTGTGCGCTAGTGTAAACATGTTTGTCAGCATGTACGTACATTAGCGCGGACATCATACATATTTACAACGCAACACACACATCTCCGTCCCAGTACAAAGAGTACTGTGGGTTCTCTCCATCAGCACAGGCAGGGCTGGCCTGCCGAGCGCTCACAGGGTCCTAATGTCCTCCCCTGTTTTTTCCCCTCTTCTCACCTCTCCTTTGGCCTCTCTGAAGTCAGGCTCAGTGCTCTGCTCTGCTCGCTCACTTCCTCAGGAGGTCTCTCAAGGGCGCATCTACTTTGCTGAGTGCTGGTCAGCTTGGATAAGTGAGTTTGTGTGTGTGTGTGTATGTGCATATGTGTGTGCGTGTGTGTGTGTTCACTTATGTGTCTAGGAGCTTGATACCCACTGGAAGCAAGGATCAAGCAGCTCTAGGTAGGCTTATGGCTTGTAGAAAACATCTGTGTAAGAGTCTGTGTGTGTGTGATATAGTATTAGTGTGTGGCATGTGCACACAGCCAGTTTGCTCTTAGTCCCTGTGTGTGTTTTCAGGTAGCTGGCCTCTGTGACTGTGACTGTGTGTGTGTGTGTGTGTGTGTGTGTGTGTGTGTGTGTGTGTGTGTGTGGTGTGTGTGTGTGTGTGTGTGTGTGTCTGTCTGTGTGTGAAAGAGAGAGAGAGAGAGAGAGAGAGAGAGAGAGATTAGGGTCCCTCTGAGCCAGTAGTCTGGCCGCACTTCAGTGGACCTGCAGGGGTGGGTTTGTCAAATTTGCCACAAAAGAAAATTGCCTCTGGGGAAAGTGAGCGAGAGAGAGAGAGCGCTTTTCCACTTTAGCGAAGGCACCGGAAGGGCCTTTAAATGCATTTGCTGCTGGGTGGCCACGCCGACCTGGACCCCAGAGGCCGAGTCTCACGCCGGGCTCAGCCTCCATTTTCTGCCTGTTAGCCTGGTCCCCCCTTTCAGACAGAGTCAGCAGGACCTGCCCATCTCCAAAGACCAGGAGCTTGATTTAAGCTGCACGCCAGCATGCTGTGTGTATGTGTGTGTGCGTGTGTATTTGTGTGTGTGTGTGTGTGTGGTGTGTGTGTGTGTGTGTGTATGTGTGTTTGTGTGTCAGTGTTTGAGAGAGACATTGTGTTGATGCCTGCATACTGGTAGACCCCATCACGATGAGACAGCTTCCACTCTGGCCACGTGTGCTGACGCATGTGCAAGGATGCTGCCTGGTAGCACCTAGTTTCACTATTCTGAGCCCATTTGCAAAGACTGGAGGCGTCCATGTTCTCTCTATGGCTGTTCTCCCAAACTCTTTCCAGCTCTTGCCTTGCCTCCTCTTGAGTCCTTCTCAGGACCGGACAGGGTTAAGCAATTAAGAAACCGGGCTAGTATGCTTGTACCCTGAAAATTGTGGGGTCAAATCCCAGCTACCACCATGGTGCCCTTGAGCAAGGCAGTTAACCCTTAGTTGCTGCAGTGGAGACTGGCCCTGAAATACAGTACAACTGACAAAAAAATGTGAGTTGCTTTGGATAAAATGATCAGCTAAATGCCTAAATGTAAATGCTTTCAACTCATTTAGGAGATCCAGACAGGGCTCATTGTCCCCCCTGGCCGTGTACAATGTGGGGGCAGCTACCAGACCAACTGGAGTGAAAGTCTATTCTGTCTGTCCCCACCAAGACAGAGCCAGGCGGGCGGCCGGGGCCTGAAATACCCTCCTGGCTTTGCGTGAGCAGCGTGTTTGTTTGCGGAGGGTGTGGCCCCGGGCTAAATGAGGTCAGAGGTGCCGTGGCCTGGGGGAGAGCCAATCCCGGAGCTGGGATTCATGCCAGTCTGTATGGGCCCCACCCAACCCTCTCTCTCCTTCCCCTCTCTCAACCATCTCCTCCTGTCCCTCTCCCCCTCTCTCTCTCTCTGTCTCCCTCTCTCCATCTCCTCCTCCTCCTCCTCCTCCTCATCGCTCTCTCTCTCTCTCTCTCTCTCTCTCTCGTTCTCCTCTTCTCGCTGTTACTCTCTCCATCCTCCCCTCTGGTCTAACTTCCAGACCACAAACTAATGAGGGTTCGCAGGGTTTTAAAAAAAAAAAAGAAGCATTTTCCCCTCCAGGACTTTAAATAGGATTCTCTCCCCCTGGGTAAAAACGGAGCCTGTTATCTTCTCCTTGTGGGCAAGGCCTGAGGAAGTGGCTTCCAAAGCGAGGCTGGAGCAGGTTTGAAAAGCCCAAAGCCGCTGCTCTCTCGGAGGGGGAATCTTTCAAGGGATTGGGCTTTTGGAGACTCTGAAGACCAAGGTGGTTCCGAATACAATTTGTCTCCCGATGGCTGCCCAGCAATGCGCCTCAAGACCCCAAATCACACCCCAACCAAATTGTGACTCCAGAACCACCATCCCTCGCACTGCCCCCCCGACACACACACACACACACACACACAACACACTCTTCCAAAAACATATTTTTCTAAAACTACCATGCTCTGCAGTCATGTATTGCTCATTGCTAAGTGCCTAGCTTCCTCCTCTGTAGCCCAGCTGTGTTGGCAAATTGGGTTAAGAGAGACAGGGTGGAGAGGGTGCATGTGTGTGTGTGTGTGTGTGTGTGGGGGGGGGGGGGCGGTTGTAAGAGTGCGAGGGAAAGGGGTGTGTGGGGGGAGGGGTTCAGTGCAGCAACAGCAGCTCTCAACACGGCGCCATCCAGAAAAGGGCGCCTGCGAAGCAAATCAGCATTAACAATAAATCTCAGCTGGCTACACAGATCCATCACCCCCCAACCCCCCCCCCCCCGCCCTCACTACCCACCGCACCCCGTCCATCCCCCCCCCCCCCCCCCCCCCAAAAAAAAGTGGGTCACAGTTTTGATGGGCTCAAAGCTCCTAGTATTTTTTTTTAATCCCTCATATTTTTATCTCTAGGATTTTTTTTCTCTGTACCTTCACCATTTTTCTTCCTCATTGTCTTTATCATATTTGTTTCTTCACTGCACTCTTCGTTATCCCCCCTCCCCCTCCCCCCTCCTCCTCCAATCCCTCTTACCGCCTTGCAGACGGCAGGGTCAGAGTGTCTGTGGTAACGGTTAGCAGGTTGGAGCCCAAGTGCCTCATCAGACAGGGGCTTGCAGGAGGTTGTTAGCATGGCAGGCGACGGCAGCACAGGGCTCGTGGGTTAGCGTCCCTCGCTAACACATGTCAAGCTAAAGAGGCTCTGCAAGCTGCGTCGCAGCTTGGGTTGGCCTAAATTATTCAAACACAGAGGAGAGGGTTTGAGCTTTCTGTCTCTGTGCTCCCCTCTTTCTTTCTTTCTCTCTCTCTCTCGCTCTCTTTATTTCTTTCTCCACCTATCTCCCACACTCTTTTTTTTATACCACTTTTGCTCATTTTGTAGTTCTTCTTCATATTTTTAATAAAGTTTTGCTCAACCTCTGTACCCCCCCTCCCACCCAAACACCAGACTATGGGATCTGTGCTTAAACTAACTTCCAATCCAAACCAGTTAATGTTTTATTCCCATTGTCTCTGTCTCTCTTTCTCTCTCTCTCTCTATTTCCCTCTCTCTCGCTTTTTCTCTCTTACTTCTCCACACCTTCCTTCTGCCCTTTCATTCTGTGTTCAAGGGCCTTCCCTCCCTCCTCCTCCTCCTCCTCTTCTTCCTCTCTCACAGTGTTTATTTAAGCATTTTCACGGTCACTGCATTGTAATCTCATGGGACAAAACTGCCCTTTCTCTCTCCCTCCTTCCTTCTCTCTCTTTCTCCCTCTCCTTGTCTATCTCTCCATTCCTACTTCTCTGCTCCCTCATCCTCCCTTGGTCCCTGCTTCTCCATCTTTCGCAGTCAGAATGTTTCAAATTCAAATTCCGCTTGCTTTTCCCCCTGACGGAAAGGGCACAAGAGCGTATTCCCTTCGGCCACGAGCGCTTTTGTCGGGTGGTAGCCAGGCAGAGCGACGGCCTCACAGCCCAGCGCTTTCCCAACATGCCAAGGCCTCAAAGACCCGCTCCTTATAAAAGCCCCCCCTATACATTACAAAACCCCAAAGGCAGCAGACCATGCCTTGGCCTCCCGTCACATGCATAATGTGGCTTTTGCTGTGGAAGATGTGGAAGAGTGGGGTCATGCTTGCCTCCTAACATCACTCACATTTCTGATTGTTTACATTTATCTTTCATGTTTCATTCAGCAATATTATAAATAGCTGCAAAATATAAAATGCAAATGTTTTTTTTTTTTTTTTTAAGAAAGTAGGTCTTTATAAAATTGACCAATGTTTCAATGTGTTTTTGGGAGATATTTTTAGGTGTGAATTGACTGCATATGGACAGATGCTCCAAGTCTAAAAAACAAAAAATGATAACCTCACACTATTTAAAGTGTAGTGAGGAGAAAAATATGAGGTAATTAAGGGGGGAGGAGGTTAAAACATACACAAACAAACACCACCTTTTTAAGTCTTTGGGTGTTAAAATGGCACCTGTTTTGCCGTCTCATGACCATCAAGGCAGAGGCTGCACTAGTAATGCAAGAAAAAAAAAAAACAGTTGTTCACTCTAATACTAAAAACTAGGCTGGAGGTCGGGGGTATGGCGGGAACAAGGGGACACCCTTGTTGTGCCTGGCCGCACTCCTCAGATGAAACTGGCAGGGGGCGAGATTATGGGATTATGATGGGGATTACAGACAGACGGCTAATGCGTAACAACGCCCCATCCACATGAGCTTTGATTTGAATAACGTCAGATAGCTTTTGTCTGTCTGTTAACTAGCCCCTTGATGTGGAGTTTAAAAAACCCATATAATCTATATGCTTTGCTTTTTTTTTTTCTTTAACTCGTATCATGTATGTATGTGTGCACTAGTCCAAGATATTACTCTCATAGGCCTTGTAGATATACAAAAATATCCATGAGTCTATACTAAAATCATCAGTTATGTTTTCTGTTGGCATTCAGGATGTTGTTACACATACGTTTCATATTTAACCATGTTTTCTGCCAGTACAGAAGTCATATTTTTCCTAACATCAGAGAGGTCCTTCAGAGTAGGAATGCTGTTTCCTTGTGGATAAGGGGGTGGAACTGAGGTTTCCTCCAACAGAGACAGGAAAGAAGTGAAAGGCACTGGCTGTCTGGCAGATAAGTAGTTTTAAATGAACTATCTGATGCATGCTGCTTCCACTCTGCCCATTACTTTGAACAGCATGCACATTCTGGTAAAATACACTCCATTTGAATAAAGAAATAACACAGATTAACTTTAATTTTTTAAAGGTCTTTGCATGCCGGCTATAATACAGCTCTTGCTAAGGAAATGGGAATTTGATTTATTCTGTAGGTGTCTGTGTGCGTGCGTGCGTGTGTGTGTGTGTGGTGTGAGAGAGAGAGAGAGCGTTGGCACTCGCTGATGTTTACACACCCGATGAGTGAAAATGTGCTGTTATATTCCATCCAACAGTTTCATCTAAAAATTCTCAGGCAAATAGCTGGGGCCGATACTAATTTCACATGCATTGTATTACACCAATAAACAGTTAGAGGCAGGTGTGTTTATGTGTGTGTGTGTGTGTGTGTGTGTATGTGCATGCCTGTGTGTGTGCATGCATTGGGTGTTTTGCACCTAAATATACACTTACAATAAGCAAATGTAACAATGTGACATAAATAGGTTTGCATAGTGACAGAGAGTGCTTTGTTGATGTTTGAAAAAAACTCATGGAGCATCATTCCTGTATAAAGTGCTCACACCCAAACATAGACACAATAGCATGCAATAGCACAGACACAATTTCTCAACCTACAGCTCAAACACGAACCCTGTCAAAGACACAAGCACAGTTGACACAGGTGCTTTAAAGTACAAAAGATTACATTCCACACATAGCTCTTCTTAAGGAACACGTTAATGAGGTACTGCATACTGCTTATTCATGGGTAAGGTGACTCACACTCGGCTTTATGCACCCCTACGCACACACAAACACACACACACACCCCACCCTCACACACACACACACACACACACACACACACCCCACCCTCACACACACACACGCACACACACACACCCCACCCTCACATACACACACACACACACACACACACGCACAGTGCCCACACCATGTGCTATTCCTCAGAAGATCCCTGCCTGCTCCGACTAGCATGACCACGGTATTTTTTGCTTCAGCCGGCGCCCCTGACAGTGACAATAATACCTGCTGACATCTTTTCTTTCTCTTCCTCCCTCCCTCCCTCCTCCCTCCCTCCTTCCTTCCATCTCTCACCTCCTCCCTCGCTCCCGGAGGGCTCTCCCAGCTCTTAAGGGAGCTAAAAAAAATCTGTTGACTCTTTCCCTGCCATCCTTCCTTTTAATGTCTTTTCCTCTCCGCTCTCCTCCTCTCCTCTCCTCTTTCCTTTCCTCTCCGATCTTTTCGTCTTCGGGCCGTGTAATGTGTTTTCCATCAGCGCTGGAGCGATGGGCTTCCTCCGTTAGCCTACATAATAGCGTTACGGCAGCCCTGGAGAGCCTGTGTGGTCGGCAAAATTACCAGCCATTATCAGCTAGCGGAGTGCAGCCTGATGGCTCAGAGGTGTGCGGCGGAAAGAGACGAGAGCGAGCATCAAATATTCAGGCGAGGGGAACGTTAAATTACACGGGGTCAAAGGTTAAACACACCACGCGCTTTCTCCTCCCTTCCTGCAGTCCACCCACCCTCCTCTTCCTTATCTGCTCCCCCCACTTCAACTTGTCAAGTCTTTTCTACTCGGTTTTATTCAAAATTACAGGTCACCTGTTCCACACATACACACATACACACACACACACACACACACACACACACACACACACAAAACAGACCAACTTAAGCGACATGACCCATTTTTCACTGGCCTGTGCTGTTAAGTCATAGTTGGGCCAGTGGAAGTGCCACACTGCTTTTGGCACTTAGCATGAAAGGATAATGGGAAGCTAATGAGTAAGCAGCTACAGTAGGCATGCTAGCAGCATGGCCGCTCAATAGGACTGGAGTGTATGATTAACAGCTAAGCACCAATCAGTTGCTAGCACAGTGCCAGTCCTGAAACAGATCAGTGAGTCCCCCCTCTGGACTCTACCCTGTCCTCCAGTGCGTTACTGAATACATTCAATCACACCACTGTTGACACACACACACACACACACACACACACACACACACACACACATCACTCAAATACCCCTCCCCCCTCAGAAAATGTATACACATACAATAGAGCTTTCACCCTAGTGGACTGATGTGACAGTCGAGACTGTAGATCTGTAAACCAACAAAAAAACTGACAAATACTAAAAGTCCATGGCAAATAGAGAGGGAGAGAGAGAGAGAGAGAGAGAGAGAGAGAGGGAGAGAGAGAGAGAGAGAAAGACAGAGGTAAAGACCTGCCCTAACAGCAACCAGAGGGTAATGGAGCCTAGAGGGGCAGGCTAAGGTGATTACAGGTAAGAGCATGTCTGAAAGAGAGACGGAGAGAGTGAGAAAGGAGACTGTGCTTTTCCTTATTCTCTGTGACACTCTCTCCAGTCCAATTATCTAAACAACCGAGAGAGAATATGCATGTTGACCAAGATGTGGATTGAAAAAACATAAAATCTTTCCTATCATGTAGAGACAACGATTACATGAGATATTTACTTTTGTGTAATACCTTAAGATAAAAAGTCATGTTGAATTTCATATATGCATACTTTCATCTCCAAAAGAAAACAAAAGCTATGCTTCGTCCTGAAAAACCCACTCACAAAGGGGTAATAACGTTCCTCCACCGCAGGAGGAAAAATATCCCTCAAGATCCCCCCTGTAATTGTGTTTTTCTCTTGAACGGGCCAGCATCA
>PYXC01001172.1:1172500-1177500 GCA_015244755.2 Tenualosa ilisha | reverse complement strand
GAAATGTGAGTAAGTTGGATGGAAACCCAGTTATTAACACTTGCAACTGTAAACATGACTACTTCAGAAATGATAACCCCTTACACTATCGAGCACCGGGGACATTCATACTATTACATTAACATAATACTGAGTCACATTTTACTTCTCAACGCTGCTTTTGGGCAAGCCAAAACAATTTCATCCAAGGACGTACAGTATCTGAGCAGTTCTCCTGAAGAAACATGCAGTGGGTCCTAAACTCAGGCCGTATTAATCAACATTTTAGTTTAATACTTGCACGTTGTGGTAGAATTTGCAATGTCATTAAAACATTGACTTTTCATTTACAAGTAATTATAGAATTACGGCTAGGGGATTCGGAGGAGAACTCATCTGTAAAAGAAAGTGTCGGAACACCATGGCCCTTAACAACCATGGACGAAAGGTAGCCGCGGCCCACAAATGCTGTCTAGGCATGCGTGCTGAGTCTCCTCATTTCTCCCAGGCCTCGAAACAGACCACCAATCAACCATTTCTGCACACCTGGGTTTGCAGGTGAGCTCGCATTCCATCTGACTAATGACCACCAATTAAACAATTACAGCACACGGCGGTCCAGCAGGGTTGTTGTAAGCTGCCGCCACAGTCATGGACTAATTTGCAAAACCCCCATTACCCCATCTGAACCAATTTAGCTCTACATTTATTCATGAAAGTCTTTAGACAGACCACATTTAGCCATCGGTCTGTCTGCCCCTACTGTTCCGAGGTCCCACGCCTCCGAGAGAATATATCCTGTTCGTGTCGGCCTAAATTTTGGCCCCTAATTATGAACAGCAGGTGTGTGCTGTTCGCTTTTTGGCTGATAAAAAAAACACTCCGAGCATGACGCGACCTGACGCTCTTTGGGAGCCTTTGCGCTTACTCAGAGGGCTGAATTGGCATTTGAAGCGGAACCAGTCGCTACGCCCATCGAGGGCATTTGTGAACAGTAATGGAGAGTGACATTTACGTTGAAGTGTGCATGGCATGCCCCCAACAGCCCTTCACTACCAGCCACCACAGAGGAGAGTGAAACGACTAAAAAAACTGTACAGTTTATGGATGGTTATTTCACTCACAAAGTGTTTTTAACAGAAACGCCTGGGACAGCTTTAACATCAACTTCACTTAGATGTGTCTCCTTTATTTTTTCATTCATACGAGCATTACGCACAAAGGGAAATCGGAGATGTATGGTTTCTTACAAGTCAAACTTACTTTGTGTTTGTGGAGTTCCAGTAGACTACGTGCCTCTTCCCCAAGGCCGTGCAAACAAGCTCAATCACCAGAACAGTCACTGTCCATACCGTGAAAGCCCTGGGATACAGACGGCAGCCCATGACGGCAGCCGGCCGGTGCGCTCTCTCGCTGGGCCCGTGTCAGCGGTGTGTCCGGGTGGGCACGGTTGAGTTGATAAGGACACGAAGTTAGGCAGAAGTTTGTGGCCACTTCTCAAACGCAGCTTGCAACAGCCAAAGTTTGTCTGAACTTTTGAAATGAACCAACGGAGAAACGTTACATCCCATCCTATGTAGAATCCATATGTGCTTGAATGCCAATGTGTGCGCTGCACATCATGCGTTTAAAATTTAAATCACAGCAGCAGTCTGACGGATGCCTGTAGCCACGGCAGAAACCGAAAGTTTCTTTCGCGACCTGTTTTTTTCTTCTTGCAGGTGTGTTGGACGTCCTTGCGTTTCCGTGTTAAAAAGTATTCCCATACAGCATTTTAAAAAGCGTGCTCTTGACACCCTGTAGAAGTTCAAGTAAAAATACCTGGCCAAAAAAGTTACATGAGTTGTTTTCTGTGCTCTGGCTGGAAGTGTGATCAAGAATTAGTCACCAGATTTGGAAATTCGGAGTGAATCACGGCAGGGGCTATGATAGGTGTCGGTAACCTCGATCGCCTGTGGGGATGAGTGGTTTGGTGAGGTTTAGAACCATCAGGCAAAAGGCGGGACTGCAGAAACTTTGGACCAATCAACAGCGGCTGCAGGCGGGGTCAGCGTTCAATGTTTTCTTAGGTGTGTGGGTTAGAATTGCTGTTTGGTGTTATTATAGGTAGTCAACAGCCGGCTTTTGGGTTTCATAGAAATCGTACAACATAATAGATGAAACACATTCTGCCCTTTTCATTTGGTATGGAAAGCTAAAACCACTTGAGCAGTCTATTATACATTAATTCAACCACTCGACATCCAGCCCATTCATTGAAGTATCCCACTCAGAAGTTCAAGGTGTATAGTAGGTTTGTGTAATTGTATTATTAGCCAAGCGCTAATAATGTAGCCTATAATGCAATGTAGATTTTAGGCCATAATCAACAGTGAACAGAGGCTAGACCAGTAACAGGATGGCCCATATGCTGCAGACATAAAGATGCTAAAGTTGACTCACATCAAATAATGTTTGCATGAGCACTAAAGCTTTTTAAAAAAAACTTTTTTGATGCTTGCTCAACCTGTCGTCGTTTTAGGCCTCTAAAAACTGATTTGTTACCTCTGGGAACACATCCGTCGTCTCTGCACTACAAAGCCTAATGTTGTGTTGGCTGAGCTTATTACAGGTAAACTGTGGCCATGGTGTTAGGTGGTAGCTGGGCTGCTCACTGTAGACTTACTCTGCTCCCCAAACACAGGGACTAAGCTGCTGCCTCTGCACATTGGGCCATAACAAGCTGAGGAACACAAACAGGTTTGTTCACATTTAACAGTTTGATCTACTGTATGTCCAGTAGAGCTGCTTGTCTGTGAACTGTGTTGGCACTTTATGTGTTTTGTGTTTTTTTAGTTCTCTCTCTCTCTCTCTCTCTCTTTCTCTCTCTCTCTCTCTCTCTCTGTCTGTGTCTCTCTGTTTATAGGACGTTATAAGCGTCTGTAGACGTAAACTTTAATTATGTGTTATGTGTGGAAAATGTAAACCATCTAGGCACCTCTCCGATCCAACTGTTCACCCAAGCGCCCATGCATCTAAGCGTGTGTCCCCGATCCATCTACACAGACCAGGTCCAGAGGCTTGATTAAAGGGTATTACACCAGCATTACAACACAAACTTTGTCAGGCTTTCCGGGAATAATGCTGTTCAGCCTGTTCCTGCAAGCACACACACACACACACACACACACCCACACACACACATTAAGTGCTTCTGAATGAAAGGTTTTCTACTTTTTCTAACTCTCTCCCTATGTCATCCCTTCCATTTTCTCTGAGTTTTTGTATCATAGAGCTTTTGAAGGTGCAGCACAAACTGTGTGCCAATTCATCCAACACATTGTCAGTTTTCACATTTTGCATGTTGATTTGTGTGCTCTTCATGCTGATCATCCTTTTGCTCTGTGAGAGAGAAGGAGTGCGCGTGTGTTTGTGTTTATTTGTAAACACCTGAATGACTTGTAAATATTCATGTCTCCTCTGTCGGTCCATTTTGATTTGGTGCTGTTCAATTCAGCATGCTCATTGCCCCACTGGAAAGACATATTTGCATTTGCATCACCAAAGCTTGGAGAAGCGTGTGTTGAACATGCCAAATATCATGCTTGGCAGAATAATGACCTGCCACCATTACAAAAGGAATCATGAAATAAACATTATAATTGATGTTTTTACAGCACCTAGAAGTGTTTGCACAAGCAGTGTGCGGGTGTGTGTGTGTGTGTATGTACCTGTGTGCATGTGTGTGTGTGTGCAAAGTGCACATGCACACTTGCACTGTTGAATACAGCAACTACTATTCTTTGCCCATGGAAGCAAAGCCCTCATTCTTGTAATCCTATGAAAGTCTTCAGGGCCTTAGGAATATTGCAGCTCGCACAGGTGACTGTATTACTGTTTATTGTGCCACCCCCCCAAAGACACCAAGTTGGCACCTGTTTTTGCCAGTGATCGCCACTCTCCTTTTCAGCCCACGGTGTGTGTCTGTGTGTGCGTGCGTGTGTGTGTGTGTGTGTGTGTGTTAGCCTTTGCAGTGCTCTCTTGTCACCTGAGTCGTATTGATGTCCTCTGTGTGGTGTTCTTGCTCAAATTTAAGGACTTTTCCCAAACGGCTCACGGCAAATCATATAGTGCTTGATGTACTTAATCATATCTGTGGCATGTTTGCCAGATGGGCACCTCGCTTCCAACTTCATTGGTCATGCAGTGAGCAGATGGATCCTCTCTCTTTGTCTCTGTTTATATTCCCTTCTGTTCCTGCTGTCTCTCCCCCGCGTGCTTTCAGTTCTTCCCCTCTCTCTTTCTCTCTCTCTCTCTTCCTCTCTCTTTCTCTCTCACTCTCTTCCTCTCTGTCTGTCTCACTCTCTTCATCACTCCCTCTTTCTCTTATTCTCTCTCTCTCTCTCTCTCTCTCTCTCTCTCTCTTTCCATTCCCCCCTCTCGCGCAGTAAGAGCTCTGTCAGCTTCTCCGCAGGTGTCCGTGTCTCAGGGAGAGCATGCTAGCTGGCATCCTTGTGCTCACGAGCTGTGATCTGTTGGAAAAGGGGGGCTGGGGGGGGTAAAAACAACACTGGGTGGGAAATGACTCAGCGGCACAGATCAAGGATCTGCCATATTGCCTTCACACAGCCCGTGTTTACCATACCAGTGCCAATAAACGACCTCTCTGTGGCAGTGATGTCTTATTTGGTGCTACTGGGAAATAGCTGGGACGGCTTGCTCTAACTTAGCAACGTAGACTTGGAGACTTTGGGTATGACAGTGAGGCCTTGGTTCCCTGGGAAGAACATTCATTAATGAATCTAAGCAAATCTAAACTTTATACAAATAAGTAATTTATACATATGTGTCTACAGAATATGGATGCCATGTGAAAGACTAAAGACTAAAGCCTGAGCATTTTTAAGGATAAGCATAGGGCTTGCATCTGGTTGAAGCCATTATGATCTCCAAATGATGCAGGAAATATGCACCTAAGATACATAAGGTCATGAGATGGACATACTACCACTAGTTACATGAATATAGTGGTTTTCTACACT